>PVJD01000877.1:0-177008 GCA_004026545.1 Mormoops blainvillei | reverse complement strand
CTGCTTGGAGCAGGGGTATGGTCATGAGGTAGAGCTCGGTCTGGCTCCGGGGAAGACTGTGGGACTGGAGACCACCCAGGAGAGATTATAAACAAATTACCTGCAAAAAGGACAATAATTGTGTCATTTATTTCTTCATGACTCCCAGCCTAGTACCGTGGACACAGTAGAAATTAAGATATAATTAAATATAATTAAGTTTATAACTTTATTTCTCCTCAAGCATAAATTTATAATGAAAAAGAAAATAATCCTTACCCAGAAAATTGGTCCATACATATTAACACTTTTAATTTAATCTTTATTGTGTTTTTTCCATTACCATTTAGTCCCCTTACACCCCCTCCCCTCTGCAATCACCACACTGTGGTCCACGCCCAGGAGTCCTTTTTCCTTTTTGCTCAGTCCCTCCACCCCTAACCCCCACTCCCACTAGCTGTCATCTGCTCTCCATCTATGAGTCTGTCTCTGTTTTGCTTGTTAGTTCAGTTTGTTCATTAGATTCCACCTGAGTGAAATCATATGGTATTTATTTTTCTTTGACTGGCTTATTTCACTTAGCATAATGTTCTCCAGGTCTATCCATACTGCTGCAGATTTTCTTCCTTTTTACGACCGAGTAGAGCTCCATTGTGTTAATATCCCATAGCTGTTTTATCTATTCATCTGCTGATGGACACTTGAGCTGCTTTCGTTCTTTCAAATTAGTGTTTTGGGCTCCTTTGGATATATTCCCAGAAGTAGGATCTCTGGGTCAAAAGGTAGATCCATTTTTAATTTTTTGAGGTATGGCCAAAAGGCATGTTTTGAACATTTTGCTCTCTGTTCAGCAGTGTCAGTGAGGAAGGCAGGCTTTCAGAGAGCTCTGCCTCTGGTGAGAATATTGAAAAGTCATCAGCACGCTGATGGGCAGGCTCACATGACAAAACAGAACCCTTGAGCGCATACCAATACTCAGGAGACATCAAGGAAATATGTACGTGACACTGTTTCATTGTAAACGAAACTGTGCTGGCCTCCTCCACACTGGGAAATTCTGATGCATATCACAGCATTTTAAATATAAGTGGTTGGGGGGTATTTTAATTTTTTAAAATTTATTGATGAGGGAGAGAGAGAGATCAGTTTGTCGTTTCACTTACTGATGCATTCATTGGTTGATTCCTGTATGTGCCTTGATGGGGACTTGAACCTGCAACCTCGGTGTATCGGACTGATGCTTTAACCAAGTGAGCTACCTGGCCAGAGCTGAGAGGGTATTTGAGACTGAACATTAAAGCAAGATAAAATATGCACCTCAGTGTGTTTTCAGGGTGCAGAATATAAGAATCTAGTCCATGTGAGAGCAGAGATCTTGGAATGGCTAAAAGTTAGACAGAAAAACATATTTTTGTGCTTTTTGGTGTAATATTTCCAATGCTAGTTATTTAAGTGCAAACCAGTGACCTGCTTGGAGCTGTTCAATTTCAAAAACCCATCTGAGACACATTCTATGGATAAAGCTCGCTGTCGGGCAGTATGAAGATCCAAAGATGAGGCAAAACCCAGGGGCCGGGAGAAAACAACGGGACAGAAGCAGACCCTGGTGAGGGCTCAGGGAACAAATAAACCACACGCTAACCAAATATCTAATGATTCCAGTTGAATCTATACCTTTGTGAGAAATGTGAACCTTCTGAAATTCTAACTCCTCGTTGAAGTCCAGGTTCAGTTTTATTTAATGGGAGCTCTCATAAAAAGCAAAAACCTTTCACTAAAATGACCAAGCAAGTAGCCTTGAGGATCGCAGATGAACAAACAGTTCATTATTCTCCCATCGTTTAGACTGGTGAGTTCTGAGCTTTCAGCCTAACTCATTCACATACAATCTAGTCATTCAGAAGGAGGCAGAAGTTACTGTGGAACTGGGCGGACCTAGAAATGCTTTTCCCAGGATGGCACGTGAGAGGCCTAGCTCCCGCAGGGGGAAATGGGCAGGAGCGGAGAGCTGGAGAGAGCCCACAACTCTCACTAACGACTTGGAAGCCCTGTGAACCTTACCAAACTTCAGGAATTACTGAGAAAACATCAGCCAACACAACATGACTTCTGTACATTTATTCTGATTAGGAAAGTATGGGTTAAATGATTTATCACCCTATCTCACAGAATGCATAGCAAAAGTAATAAAGCCTTTGCAATAAAGTGTGGGGCTATTAAATCTTTGTTGAAAAGCATGTAGAAGCTGCCAGGATAATTACATTTATTTTTTTGGCCGATACCTGGGAGAGCCAACAAATAAAGAAAATTCACTGACCACGAGTCCACTAAATCTTTTGTTCAAGGGCTCAGAGAGCCTGCTCTATGTTTATTATTATTGTTGTTGTTATTACTAATAAATCCAATAATAAACATCTTCCATCCTTCTGTCAGAGAAGAAGCCGCTTTGGGGCTGGAGTTAATTACAGTAGCTGTTTAACAAGAAAATCAAGCAGAAAGGGGTGGAGCAAAACAGTAAGCCCTTCCCAGGAGCACTGAGTGAAAGCTCACCTGAGCCGCTCTGATTTGCCACATTTCATCCACACTTGTATCCCTAAGCTTCCTTGCACGAACATGCATCAGCCACTGAGGCCTGAGGGAAGTATACTGATGAATGGCATGGACTCAGAAGTCAAGCTGACTGGGTTCAAATCCAGACACCACCTCTCATTATCTGTCACCTTGAACAAGGTAATTGGCCAATTGTGCCTGTCTCTGCATCAGCAAAATTGGGATAAAAAGTGATGTGAACATTAAATACAGTAATACATATAAGCACGTAGGACTGCGCCTTGCACACAGTATGAACTCAATAAATGTCAGCTTTTATTATTCTTACTGAGGGAGAAGCAAAATCAAGGCTGTTCTAAGTACCTGGCTAGAATCACCCCAGATTCACTAGGGCATATGCCTGCAGATTTTAAGGATTAGCTATTTTGAGAAAATGAGAAAATGCAGTGTCATTTCTTTTATATGAACTTCCAGAGGCAATCAAGTCTTAGCTTCACACTAATGGTATAAATTCCAACTTTAAGCTGTTTTGCAGGACAGACAGAGAAAGGTAGCCCTGTCGGATACAAGAGTTACTATATGTAATAGAATACATACAGTTATGCCCCTCCCTCCAACTCAGTATTTTTCTCTCTCACTCACTCTTATACACATACACACCTTACATTCTCTGCCTTTTTTCTTTGAAGATGCCTAATTGAAATGGCTTTGCCAGTCTTTACAATCATCTCCACTCCTGCCGCCAACTCCACCTTCTCATGGCAGCCAGGCAAACTTTTATAAAACAGCTGGTTCACATTGCTGCTCCCCTTAAAACCTTCTCTAGCTTCCCCTTGAACACATAGTAACATCTAAACTCCACCATGCTCCTGCTCTTCCTCCCTCTCCAATGACACCTCCCACTCTCCTCCTGGCTCCCGCCTCGGTAGATTTTTCTCTGTTCCTTGGTATTTCTAAGTTTGCTCCTGCCTCGAGGCCTTTGTATTTCTGTTCCCTTCACTGGGATTCTGTTTCCCTGCCCTTCCCAGGGCCAGATCCTTCTCACCACTCAAGGTTCGGCTAAAGCTTCACTCCCATTGTGGCCTTTTCAGCCACCTTCCCTAAGTTGGCCCCTGAAGCCCTCACCCAATCAGTCTCTATCATTTGCTTTCCTATTTTTCTATCTTAATTGTTTCCAGTGATTATTACCCTTTGATACACTCTTGCTTCTTTTTTGTTTACTTGTCTATTGTCTTTTTACTCTCACGTACATGTTCCACGAGACCAGAAACCTTTCTTGGCTTATTTATTTTCTCTTCTGCACCTACAACACAATCTTTTCCCATAATAGACACCGCATAAATATTTAATGAACAAATGAATGAATGAGTAAATACACACCTCTAAGTAGTTCTTGGGGGTCTAAGGTTGCTCTTATTCTATGATGCCTTTTCTAATAGCTTCACCTAATCTGAACTCCTGAGGCACTTACTATCAAGACTAAGCACTTTCTTATAAACACAGTTGTTTCTGTTTTATCTGTAAAAGTGTAAGACTTCTTTCCTCAACTGGTTTTAACTTCTTCGAGCAGCGACCTTGACCATCACAAATGCAGCACAAATCAGAAGTAATCAGAATTTCATGCACTTCACTTGGGGAGAGGCTGTCTGGGCCTCACTAAAGGTCCACACACTCTTATTTCAGGCACAGCTACAGCAACTAAGCAGGTTCTTGCAAAAAGAAAAAAAAAAAGATAGCTAAGAACAAGAGGCAAGGAGGACACAAAAAGAAAAAGCTGGTATAAGAAGTCCCCGTATATAGGGGGAATGACATTTCTTGGTGAGCACCAACCCCCTACCTACCTCAACAATGCCTAAAGTATCACGAAAAGCACCTTCATTAAAGCCCAGTGTGATCACAGATGTGCTTAATGATCGCTATCAGTTTTAAAAGGCACAGGAAAGTATTATGTATCTTAGAAAAGTTTACAATCAAAAGAAGTTATTTGAGGTATAAGCACTTAAAGGTATAGTTTTCAGTTGTCTAGATTTCTCCCCTTTGTGTGGGGCACTTCTTTTCTGGTGAGGTCAAATAAATAAGGTATCCTTGTTGTATGCTTACACAGGGATGGGTACACTGATTTTAGTGAAGGAATTATTTCCTTGGGGAACCAGCCCAGAATGTGAAATTTAATCTCTGCAATCACTAATTTGTGTTGCTAAGCAATAACAGTTTTATCTGATATTTGCTAGGATAGTGATGGGGCTTGGTGATTGGAACTTCTGAACTTTCTATTAGTGTTTCTTCCTGGAATGTTGAGACCATTCCCTTGGGTAAGAAATGAACTTCCTAGACAGTAACACAAAGCAGAGAGGTGAGAAAGAGCAGAGGACTGTCCTCATCTCCAGATGTGAAGTAGTACAGAAGAGATGTCTTTTCGAGAGCTTCTTCCACGGTCGGCAGGTGCAGGATGGTCTGGAGGAAGGGGCACATGGCTAGGAGTCAAACCCATTGCAGAGAGAGCTGCTATTTATTGAGTATTTATTTTGTGTTAGGAATTGTGCTGAGTACTTTTGACCATCATTTAATCTTAAGAATAGTTCTATTAGGTCTTCTCTATCATCATCACCATTATCACATAGAAAAGAAACTGAGGAACGCAGAGCTTAGTATCTAAGGTTCACCAGCCAGTAAACAGAGGAGCCAGGGCTCAGCCCCAGACCATGTAATTCCACAGTCCTCCAGCTTATCATTTACTCAACAACACCTCAGAGGCCTGTTTCTATTGTTCCTTGCACTTCCTAGTTGGATGTTTTACAAATCACATGAACTTTTCAGCCTCAGTTATCTCTTCTATAAAGTGGGAATATATACATCCGCACACACACACACTCTCTCTCCCCCTCACAGGGCTACATGAAGCTTAAAGGATTCCCTCAAATCCCTGTGGAAACTATTATGTGTTATACAAAAGTAAACTCTATATAATATATCTGATTATTTCTATGTGAATACCCACATAGCACAGGAAACATGTTTTTCTCAAACCTAAGACACCCATTTGCAAAAAAAAAAAAAAAAAAATAAATGCTATCTAGTTTTTATACTCTAAGTTCACATTTGATCATTCTCCCCCAAACCCCAATCACATTCTTCAATATGGATTTCAAAAGTGTTCTCCTGCTGAGATTGTTCTTTTAGGAAACTCCAAATAAATTACAATCTTTTAAATGAATGAGGCCATCTGTATTCCCATGGTTTACTGGTGCATTTTTTTGCTTTACTGTTTCAACCGTTTTCCCAAAGGCTTTTCCTTTTTTGATTCATATCGGTCTGGCATGTTGAACTTCATTATAAACTTTGGACTAGTCATTCATCTCTGGGTCACTCAGTTTTGCATCCTGTTATCAATTATATTTAATAGGAGCTACTTCAGAAGACAACCCTACATTTCTCAGAACATACTTTGAGTCAAAATTTTCCAGAATCTTCCCAAGAGGAAAGGAATATCTCAAACCGTTTACTCCTCTTCTACATTCAAATAAGCAGCTAAGGAAGAACTGCTCAAGACCATTGTCAAAGGGCTTCCAACAACCAGGAACTCTGCGTCCATGCAGGGGCTTCCACAGCACAAATCGTAGGGCTCGGTTAGTATCTACGGTTCACCAGCCAGTAAACAGAGGAGCCAGGGCTCAGCCCCAGACCATGTAATTCCACAGTCCTCCAGCTTATCATTTACCCAACAACACCTCAGAGGCCTGTTTCTATTCCTTGCACTTCCTAGTTGGATGTTTTTACAGATGACATGAACTTTTCAGCCTCAGTTTTCTCGGTTAGAGCCAAGGAGACCAGCAATGCGGATCTAGGGAAAAGACTTAAACTCTGTTAAATGGGAATAATGATATCCTATAAATTGTCTGCCACTTACAGGTACTCAATACCATGTTAACAAAAAAAAAAAGCGGGGGAGTGTTCATTTACTTTGAAAAGATTTAACAGATCACTATGCGAAGGCTCTCGGTTAAGCTCCAGCCTAATGCAGCTATAAGAAAAGACACCCCAGAGTCACTTCTAATCACAACTCTACCCATAAATGGCCCAGTTATACGTGCTATCAGACACGTTTTTAACAACTGAGCTAATTTATGAAAACACTGTATCCAGGAGGACATAATGAGTCAAATCTAAGGAGAAAGAATATTGAGGGGGTGTGGGCGGCAATAAAAGGACGGAAAAGTAAGGAACAGGTACAGAGAAGAAGAGGTAACTAAAAAGCGAAGGGGAAAAAATTCACACAAAGGTCAAGGTTGGTCATTCAAGTGATAAAGAGGAAAAGCAGGAAAAAATAAATTCACAAAATCTTGGTAATAACAGAGCGTGGAATGAGCCACACAGAGACTGCAATGAAGCTCATGGGTAGTCGGCTGTATTAGGGGAAACAGCACCGGCAGCTGGGGACCCAGCGACAGGCTGGGTGTCTGACAGCACTAAAGCCTGAGGTAGGTCGTTTAGTCAAGATGTTTTGATAGTCATGGCGACTAGGACGCTGAGAGGAAAGCAAGTATGGTATTCTCATAATTGGATACCAAAGAGCAACATATGAACAGACTAGAGAAAGAAGTTCAATCTCACTGTATCCATGACTCTCTCCGTTTCACTGTGCACGAGAATCAGTAGCAAGATGGCTCCCCCTCTCATCAGAGAGAGAAGGGGTGGTGGCCTTGTGCACTGGAATGCAGTATTCACAGGCCGCCTGTTCAGAAGAGCATGTTACCAAAGCGTGGTGCTCATAACCTCCTTCAGACCCATAAGTCACTTGAATGTATATGCAATCTAAACAACAACAACAACAACAACAACAAAATATATTATTTCTAAAACTGTTGCCCAAGGCACGTCCCTGAAGTCTCTATCGATCAATGGCTCCCATAAACCCATCCAATGTAGAAATTCTACAGCGGCTGCGGGTGTTTCTCAGAAACTGAGATTTGGAGGGTAGGGGAGAAGGTGGTGGAGTTAGGTTCCACAGGTCACCCAGTGGGAAAGGCCTCACAAATCAGGGACTGAACCTATGTGGCTGGGGTCTCCCCACAAATTTTTAAAAGAACATACATAAACCAAAGCAGCTGCCTGTGGGACTGGTGTATTGACAAGGATGACCTGGGAAAGATCACTCGTGTGAACCTTCTCACACGAACCCCGATCCCCTCAGTCTTTCCTGAGGCACACACACAAATGCCGCCTGATGTCCTCTCTTGTTCTAAGATAATCAGTAAAGAGTGGGTGGTGGTTACCTTTCAGGGACCCAGGAACCTGGATCTCAAGCATGAGAACATGAACATGATAATGGGGTTGGGGAAGCTGCCCTAGGCAGTGTGATCGACATGGCTACTGTGTAACATTAACAGCGTTTGAGAACATATCTGTATGTGCAGAAGGAGTCAGTCTCGGGGAAGCTCTACCTGAATAAGGTCATATTTATTTATTCTAATGCCTAGGACACTACCAAGAGTACTTAAAATGCTTCCGAAAGGGAAAGTATATCCTGTACCTTGGAATAAGACATGGGAATAAGCTTGCCTTGAGAAAGAACTTACTTATTACTTCATTATTTGGATTACAACGGTCTCGTTCTTCTCTTTCTTAGTACAAAAACCAACAAAAGAGAGACCGAATTCAAATATCATGGAAACCCTGGGCCAGAAGTACCATCGTAATGTTTGGAAAGAAAAGCAATTTGTGTTGTGGACAGAACGCATTTCTCTCCCACTGTAGCCAGAGCCTGTTAAAGCCCTGTCCGGAAATAACTGAAACACTCTTTGTTCGGTTGCCCACATCCACGCACTCAATCCAACAGACTCTAGCCTCCTCAGAAACGCAATCTAAGGTGAAGCCAAAGAGGACACACCGGCCGGGGAGTGGATGCGTGTCAGTGGGGCTTTGTTCACTAGGGACACTGGCTCCTCAGGCACTTGCTTCACTACAAGCTGCCCCATAACTCTCGTCTGAAAGCACATGCTGTTAAACTCCAATTCGACCATGAGACCCCATCCCTGTCAATCGCATGCTTCCTGCCAAAGAGAAGCATTCATCTTACAAAGGAAAAGGGGGAGTAAAATTAAAGAGCCCACCTGGTTTATATGAGTGAATGCTTTAATGTGTATGCTTTTTCTAACACCATATTTTATTTTAACTAAACCCTGCTATACACATGTTTTCCTCTGATCAATCTACCTCACACCCATTTAGAAGCACTACTGAAAGAGAAAGCAATTTGAAGCACGGAGTAGATTTCAGCAGCAAATGTCAAGGGTGGGGAAGGGGGAACCGAGTTTTATGGTAAAGCCATACGGGAAACTATTGCAAAATTCATACGCAGTCTTTGGACTCAGATCCATCTGCCTTATGAATAATCCACAAAAACCAACGGACCCTAAGTACCATCCATGAGTTCAGACACTGTTGTCCTTTCCACTCCCATATTCCCTGTGCCCAGCACTGTACCTGACCCACACTAATTACGAAAAAGATGTGTTCAGTACAGTCTGGCCCACTAAGTGAAGGGATAGCTAAGGCGCACAGGGACTCTGTACACAGAAGTGAGCAATGGCCTTGGTCTGAGGGTTCTGAACGCCCAGGGGACTGGGAAGAGCACAGTAAATCATTCTCTTACGCACACGCACAAGTTAAGTGGTTGGTAACCGACAGCTTCTGCAGTGCACACCCGCCCCCAGCTCCTTGAATCCTGCCCTCGGATCCTTTCTGGCGCTAGTGCCGAGCCCTCACCGTGACACATGTTGCTGCGTATGAATGGGGGGAAGAGGGTCAGGGGAAGGGGCTCCCGCTCCTCCTGTTGTTGTTCAGGGTGTGCGTGCTAGGTAGAGCAAGGATCTTGTGTTTCTGACATCATGACCAGGAGGTGGGAACATATACGACTGAAACAAACCTTTAAAGCAAAAGGCTATCATACATACTCTCATTTCTTGCTTCAACAGGCTTTCCTGGTCTAGCCAGGGAATCCAACCCTATGTCATAATGGCGTGTGCGAAGTCCTGAGGTGCTACATCTTGCAATAGGGTCAGTGTTGCAGGTCCTCTGCCATATGTCAGTTACCCTTCTAGGATGTGGAAGGTACGGGTGCACCTGACGTTAGTGACGCCCCCAGGTAGCTGCCGATCAGTCAACTGACTATAAGGAAAACACTCTCAGAGCTTGGCATGACTTAGCCCAGGGTCTTCTACCCAGCAGGGGCTTCACAGACATTTGCTAAATGGCTAATTAAAACCAAGTTAGATCACCTCACACCCATTATGATGGTTATTATAAAAAAAAAAACAACCAACAACAAAATGACTGAGGACGTAGAAAAACTACACAGCCCTTGTGTACTACTGTTAGTGGAAATGCAAAATGGTGCAGTTGCCACAGCAAACAGTGTGGTGGGTCCTCAAAAAATTGAAAACAGGATTATCTCGTGATGCTGCAGTCTGGCTTCTGGGTACACGCCTAAAACAACCGAAAGCAAGATCCTGAGAAGGTAGCTGTACACTGATGTTCGCAGTAGCCAAAAGGGAGAAGCAGCCCAAGTGTCTGAGCACGGATGGATGCAAAAACAGACTGTGATATAAACATACAGTTGGATAGTATTCAGCCTTAAAAAGGAAAAGAAATTCTGATACATGCTACAACATGGATAAATGTTGAGGACTATGCATGTGAAACAAGCTAGTCACAAAAAACCAGGCATATGATTCAACTTATGTGAGGTCACTAGAGTAGTCAAATTCATAGGTACATAAAGTAGAATCGAGGTGGCCAAGGGCTTGTTGGGGATGGGAATGGGGAGTTGTGTAATGGGTATAGAGTTTCAGTTTTTCAAGATGAAAAGAGTTCCAGATACTGGCTGCCAAACAACTGAATATATTTAACACTACTGAACTATACACTTAAAAATGGTTAAGATGGTAACATTTATGTTACTGTATTTTGCCACAGCTAAAGAAAGTTCATAGAAACAAACACAAAAGATATCTACAATACCTAAAGAAATATGATCCCTTAAAATCAAATAACCATCAACAGTCAAACGTTTAATTGTCCCATAAACATAATGAATGTTTTAAATATAGCTTGTTTTAATCAGTACCAAAAATGGTTCATGCTCTTAAAATAATTAGAAGATTCCTGACCTATCGTTGGGTAAGACTGTGGTCTACAAAAAAGTCAGCAACTAGACAAATTTAAAAATGATACTTGTTCCTTGACCAGAAGACAAAGAAGGACTTGAGGGCAGAGTCCTTCTTATTTACTCTGTATCCCCGGCACCTCAGGATGACTACTGAATAAATGGCCAGGAAGTGCACTCTTTCAGTGTAACTGCTTTTGAAACAGAAGAGGTCAAAGAAACAGATAGAAAATATTCATTCACTTTGCAACAATTCATATGTCAGAAGCTGGATGCTTACTATTCTATCTGCAGCTAAAATGATAAAATTCTATGTCTGTTTAGAAGTAAAATATTTTAAGCCTGTATCATGAGCTTTTTAAACAGCTGGTATGCTTATATTTCAGCAAAAAATGACTTGGTATTCCTACCAGTTTCTGCATTAGACATTAAAAACAAACAAACAAACAAAACCCTATTTCTGAGAAGGTAATATAACAGGTGAAATAAGAAGGGTAAGAGTGATATAATTAACATGTTCAGTGTCCTAGATGCCATGCTTCTGTTGCTGTGATATGGCTGTTAATGATAAAATAATGCCTTCTTTGGATTGACAGAAATATATGAATACATTCCACAGTGTTCTCGAACACCTCCAAAATTACCTCTCCTAGAATGTTCCTCTTTTACAAAGCTTCATCTATGTAAGGTCTGTCCTGTGAAAACCAACCCACTGCAGGAGCCCATTGGCGGCAGGTACAGGAGCCCATTAGGAACCATAAGTTCTTCTGACACTTATTGCAGAGATGAGGGATATTAAACTTTGGCCAAAGAGGATGAAGTCAACAAAGCCACATTTTCAAAGCCAGAAGGCCATTCATTGTTCCTAGGGCAAGTAAATTTATCTTTGGCTTGGTAATAGAATTCTTTCAAAGGGTCCCAAATTTCACTTAGCCTTTTGGAGACTCTACCATAAAACGTCCAGGCCAACATACACAGCAGTCAGCCTAGTAGGGCTTGTGGTTAAATTATCTGTCTAGTAGTGGAAATGGGTTCTGCTGATGCCTTCCCAACTTCTAGTCCATTTTCCCTGGTGACCAATTTAGCACAGCTTAGGTTCTGTGTCAAAATCCTTGCTCCTCTGACCACATACACAGGGACAGAGAGAGGGATTGTTGTCAAAAAGATGAAGAAAAAGAAAAGAAACGATGTAGGAGAATGCAAAAATACCACCTTTGTTTTTACTACTGTGTCAGCATACTATTTATGTCCAGTCTATAGTGAATGATAATAAACTATTACTACAGTAAATGCTTGGTAAGCAAAGGCTTTTGAAGTATTTGCACCTGACCAAAGTAGAAGACCGCTTACTGTACAACACATAGGGCTCTTCCATGGATAAATAAACATTAGTTTTCAAGCACTCTTTTCTTTAACCTTTTTATATAAAGTCAGCTATTTTTAGGGCATAACAGAAGTAGTGATAACTAGTTAAAATGAGAATTTGCTTTTATTATGAGAAATTCTACTTTTGTGAGCCTGGTCACTTTCTGTCCACAACTTCTCAGTTACTATTCATCCATTGTCTGGCCTCTACCTGCATATACAGTGTTTCTCATTTACTCCCCAGCCCCCTCCACACCCGTGTGCTCTTGTTCTGCACTTTTCCACCTCTGAAGCTCGGCTCTTCTCCCCGCCAGGCAAAGCCTTCCTACCATACACGTTCTCTTAAGGTTTAATGGCCAAGTTCACATCTTCCCCAGGAACGTTGGTCAGACTTTCTCATTTTGAATTAATTTTCCCCTCCCCCATACTCCAGCAGTATATCGTGTATACCTTGTTTATACCACTTGAGTAAGTTCCCTGAACTAAAAAAAAAAAAATCTCTATGTGTCAGCCTTCACATACTACACATTTGAAATGTATAAAGCATTTTGATCATAGCAGCTACTTAAATAATATTTATTGAAATGATATTAAATAACACCAAAAGAAAACAATGAGGAAAACAGGTTCCACCGGGGGAGAAGTTTGTTCCAACTTAAAAATCTACAGAAATTTAATTTGGGATAAACATGGGCATCTAGGCATCCATTTATATTGATCTAACGGAGCAGGCCAGTACTCCATGTGCTTGCTGATGGGGCAAGATTGATTTCCTGTATTTAAGCATCCTTTTATGACAAACGGTGCCTGATATAGAAGCAGACAGCAGCCTCACAATATGAATAGCCTCAGTTATACGTGTCATATCTCCATTATTGAGATCTGAGCGGAAGGAAATGCTGTTTACATGGCCAGAGAGAGAAAGACCACCAGAAGTCATTCTAAAAGATAAGCTTACTCAAGTAAAGCAGATTAATATATCCACTTTGCCGAGCAAGTGAGCAAGTTTAGGCTTAAGTAGGCAGCACAATTAAATTAGGAGAAAACTGTGCTTAGACAGTGGGTGTTTTTCCATGGGGAGTGGGTCAGGACTTGGAATCTGTAGATTGGAACCTGCCATACTTCTTCACACTTAAATCAACTCATTCAATAAACATACATTGAATACCTAGAAGAGTCAGTTTTATGCTGTTTGACAAAACTTTCAATAGTAAAGGAGCAGTGCTATGGCAAATGAATCTGCCATCTGCGGTAGAGACTGCCACTTGTCCACCACCAAACTGTTGTCTCCTTACACAGCAATGTGAAATCATGACTAGGGTGCTGGGCTGGAAGCCACATACATCTCTCAGCCTCCGTTACTGCCGGATATGGTGAGTTCGGGTGAGTGGAATGCAACTTCCAGGTCATCTGCAATGTAAAAGGCAAGCCTTATGCTCTGCAATTCCTTTCTTTCCTTTTTCTGTGAACGGGAACATGAACATACCTGTGACTCAGCGTCAACCACAGATATAAAGATAATGCCCAAAGAGATGGAATAGAAAATTCCTAATCCTTGAGTGATTACATGGAATGGAACCAACCCATCTACCTGAACTGTCACCTCCTATCTCTTAAAGATAGCTAAATGCTCTACCTTTATTATACCACTGTACTTTGGGAATCCTAACTAATATAATTCCTCATTAATTCCCTAATATAAATCTCTCAGAACTCTTGGAAGGTGGCTGCAGTTAGCCTTTCCATCTTGATTGAGAATGGGAACCAGGCTATGATGACCACAAGTTGTGGAAAACGTGCCATAAGTTATTTGTCTACCTTCACTCCACTCATACTCATCTGGCTGGTGTCTGAAAAAGGAAGGGCTGATTCCCTTCTCATTCTGTCTGATGGGGACCAGTGATTGGCTGAATGGTCTGGAACAAGTCTCTTAACCTTTTCATCTGGGACAGAATAAATACCCATTTTCCTCCATGGAATGTTTTGTTAGTTAATGTCCGTAGAGCAGAGACTGTTCCAAAGCAGGATTATTATTATAAGCCTCTTTTAATCCAACTGCATAAACAACCATTGGAACTAATCATTCAAGAAGTAAAATCAGTAGCGAGTTGTCAAGAGGGTCAGCCTGAAATTAATCAATGAGGTCACTGCCAATAACAATAGGACATTCTGTTACATGTGTAACTGGATTTAATGGATGTACTACACTAGCGAGTTACTGGGGAAAAAAAAAAAGCTTTCCATTCCATCCCTGTTCTGGAACGGTATCTTACTGCAAAAAGCAAATGAAAAATCAGTGAGCCATGCCAAAGTGACATCAAAAAAGAACAGCAACAGAAGCTATTATTGGAAACACTGTTGTTCTAAAAATGGACCAAGGTAAATGGTAGAAAAAGGATACCACTGTTGAAAATATGCACGTCTTCCAAGTCTGAACCATAAATCTACTGGAAAATGTCAGAACATGGAGATCCTTAGAGCCGTATGGCCATCCTGTTGAAGAAGAGGCAAAGCGGGGGGTCAACTGCCTGAAGTCTTGGAAGTCTTCAGGTAACTCAGAGACACGATGACTGAGAAAATGGAGGCCTGTCAGCCCTGTTAGCCAACCTTGCTCCAATTCCACTGTTGAGGGAAAATGAACAAAATAGTTCCTTGTTGAGATTTGGTTTTAGATGAAGCTAGATAAAGGCTAAAAATGGAAAGAGAGAGATTTTGCCTCTAATTTAGTTCTCTCCCTAAAAAAAGCAAAAAAGCAGACTTGGAAAGAATTGCCAAGTGTTTCTTGAAAGGGGATCAAATTCTGCATTAGCCTGCAGTGCATTCCTCAGAGGTCAGAGCTGGCAATCCCACCTTCTCTGAAGCCTCCCTAGGCATAAGCACTTCCATGTTCCTTAGCACCACGGTGTGGTCTGAGTCGACAGACTCACTCTTCTAAGAACACAATGGAACATTAACAACCAGGGCTTTATTTTGGCAAGTTAAATGTGTTACACTTTAGCATTTTTAATATTAAAAATGACTTAAGTAGTTAAAATGAGTGGGGGGTATTTTAGTGTATGAGATTAAAACAGACCTGGCAACATTTATCAAAAGCCTGGAATATGTGCATTTCTTTGACATGAAAAGTCTGCTTCTGGGAATTTATTCTAAGAGGCAAATAAAAACAGATTAGTTTACAAAGATGTTGATCACAGCACCTTTTTAGTCTTAGTAAAAAACTGAAAACAGCCCCCCCACCGGCCTATTGGGGGCAACAGAAGAGGTGGTGACTATGATCTGCTCTAATGAAATTATACTAATAACCAGTTTAATATAACTAAATATCCCACTTTCTATAGATCAAGGTCCCTAAATGTATTTTAATGAATTCATTTGTAAGTAAGAGAATTATAAAAGTGGGCCCAATTTACCATCACATAAAAAAGTCCATAAAATGTCATATTGATATTTTCCCATCTCTGGAAGAAAGTGAAGAGAAGAAAATCAGCTATAGGAATATTCTCATAGCTACTAGTGCAGATAAACATACACTAAGGGAAATCAACTGCGCTTTGTGAATTTCATTTCTGCCATGTTTCTTACATTTGACATTATTCCAAGACAAGGAAAACACCTTTCCCTTAATTACCTGGAATCTATTGTCTAAAAAACTCTCCCGTTAATACCATTCAAAAACGTGACTTTACCAAAGCAATTCAGGTAAAGAGGCTGCTGAAATGCAGCCCATTTCTTAAAAGCACGGTATCCCAGTGAATCAAAGTATGTTCCCAAAACAAAGCATAAAATAAAAATATTGCCATTATTCAAACTATTATTTGCAATTAACCAGAGACTCTTTTTAATCCACTATCAGTGGAATTTAATAATCCCAGATTCTGGAGTCTTGGTTAAATTCCAAATTTTAAATTTACTGACAAAAAGAACTAGAAAGTAACAAGATAACTATGTTCCTAGCCATTCTTATTTATTTCAAAGTAATTTTAAATTTAAAGAAAAGCTGCAAGAAGAATACAAAGAACTCTCATGATCCTTCACTGAGAGACCCATTCGAATTTGACTGGTAGTGTTAGCAATTTCTTTTAAACCGGGATCACATGTGGCAATCAGCGGTCCTGACTTTGCAGTCTCCTTCGATCAGGAAGACATTCTTCAAGCCTTCTTGACCTCAGTGACCTTTATCATTGTTGACAATGCAGGCTGGAGTCAGGTGTGCTTAAAGCTACCAAGGTGTCCCTACTTCCAGGTATTTTTACTGGAAAGAACTCAGAAATATTTGTATATAAATACATATACACACGTCCTTGCATCTGTATTTACTTCTATAGCTAACTATATACCTTGAAAATGTACCTCAAATTCCAATCCAACATCACACACTCTAGCCTTATTCTTTTCCAATTTGCAATGCCCTCTCCTCTGATAGTGGAAAAACAAAACAAAACAAAACAAAAAACTGGCTTCCATTACCCACTCATGTATTATCTCAATACCCCAATACATCACCAATCTCATTTACTGAGACAGCCAGCCTCTGATCTTCTGAGCACCTCCCTCCCTCCATGTCTGACCCCAGTGTGCCATCCTGCTCAGGAACCTTCCTTGAGTGGTCCCAACCCACCCAGTCACTCCCCTTCACTTGGGCTTGCCTTTTTTAAATGAAATAAAAAGGAAGGAAGGAAAGAAAAAAAAATTCTGGCAATAGTTAGGGTGCGTTTAATGAGGGAAAAAAGAGGGAGAGGGAGGAGGAAAAGGAAGAGAAAAGAGGCAGCAGAGAATGATGGTCTAAGAACATCATCTCTGAAATTAACTTCTTGGATTTGACTCTTCAGTCTGCTACTTACTAGCTCTGAACACTTGGGCAATTTATTTTACTGTTTTGCCCTCTGATTTCCCCATTTTTAAAACAGAAATTATGTACCTATCTTATTAGATGAATATGTTCAGATCATATATGTAAAGCATTTAGAACAGCACCTGGTGCTTTGTAAGAAAAATTAAACGCTAACTATTTTAGTACTGATCTATAGAAGTGCATAATTTCCCTCCTTGGGTAGTACTATAAAAGATGTCACTGTGAGACAACCATTTCAGGATATAAATGAATTCTACCAAGCTTTTTATCTTAAGATGCCTTGGCATGAATGCTGATGAAATAGAAAAACTGCAAAATTAAATCTATAGTCACCAGAATTTGAAATGCTGAAAAATGATACTTATTATCATATCCACCCCAAACTCCTTCGTATTCCCCAATCCCTCATTTCTACAGAATGTCTACATCATAAAAACAGTCTAGGTTATCTTGGTATTCAAAGATTTGCAAATATTAATTACTCTCCCCATAACTTCATTGTCAATGACTATTATCATTTCAATCATTTTTCTTCCCACAGGATATTAGGTAAGGTATTTATTCAACAGTTAGCATTTCTAAAATGAAAGTGTCTACATAAATAACAAAGGGGTACTATTTTAAATTACAAATCTGTAGCTCAGATAATCTAAGAAAATTCCACAGGCTATTCAAAACACAGCTCAAGGCAAAATACTATCCTCCAGCTGAGATAATGACTTAATTTTCTAATCAGTCTTCTTTTTTTTTCTTTTTGCATTTTTTTCCATCTACTGCAAATGTTCCTTAGCGTGTTTAGAAAATGAAGTGGTCCCGAAAGAAATTTTTAAATTCACTAACAGTTACCACACACACCTCCTGAGGATCACAGACTATCGAAGAATTAAAACGTATCCATTCCCACATTTTGTATCTCTGGTAACACTTGCCTTTTTACCATCATCACCACTGTAGCAGCAGCCTATTGAAGACCTGTTTCCTATTTCCTCTTCCTAGACATACCTGCTTCGCAAACCGATGACACTCACGCGGCCACGAAGGGAAATGTTAGCTCAGCACATGCTCTCACTTTTGGGTCTACAAACAGGTGCAGGGGCTGCTACTGACTGAATATTTATGTATCCCCAAAATACACATTGAAAATGAATCCCTAGGAGAGAAGGGATGAAGCTGTGAGCGAATGGCTACTGAAGTGACTGGCGCACCTGATCCCAACCATCATACCACAGATGTGATGACAATAGCTATTATTTATGGAGATTCAAAACGAGCCTTCACCTAACAGTAAGGAATGGTAAACAAAAAAAGGAGAAGCCTGTTTTGTTGGTGCTCCCTCAACTTTTCCCCTGTTCTCTTTAATTAATACAGAAAAGAGTTTTTCTATGCAAGGGACTACACCAAGCCCTTCCCTTAATAGGAAAGGTCTGTGTAATGCTAATCAGCTCCAGTAAATGCAAAGAAATTTCCGTTTAGACAAAGAAGCCTGAATTAAATTTAATTTAATGTAATTGTAGGAGATGGGTTGTTTTTTAAAAAAAAAAATTCTGCAAAGTGCTAATGTGATTTCACTAAAATAACAGTCTAATAAAGGAAACCAATATTTACAGGGAAGTATATTAAGTGAAACACAAAATTATTAAAGAGTATTTAAAAGGTGCCTCATAATGTATAATGTATTTTATCTCCACTGCTCTCTACAGTACCTATTGTGGCTAAGTTTAGATGTAGGATCCTTTTTCAAGCTCAGAAGAGGTTCACTCCCACATTAAAATAATAAGTAGAGAAATGCGTTTTCCGACTATTGAATAGACCTTTATCTCCACGATAGAAGATCTGAAGATGATCCAGAGTTTACATAATTCATTCTTTTAAGACAAAGTGGGATTTAGGTTATCCTGAAGGATGTCATACCATTTTATGTACCATTGTGTTATTTCACATTTACTAAGTTGAGAATAGTGTTTATAGAACACATACTTTTGCAGCCAAGAAGTGTCATCTGAAATCTAGCTCTGGGCAAATTACTGAACATCAGTTCCGCATTTATAAAAAATGGATGTGATAAATATTTTTCTCTTAAGTATTTTGCGTAAAGAGTTGCTCAGTTAAATCTGAAGATCAGCTAAACAATTAATATTTAGGGTAATTATTTATTACATTACAGGATTCAATATTGTATCCTATATTTTATCTAGCCTAACTGTGTAGGTTACATTAAATAATTCATGTAGAGCATCTAGTATCATGCCTAGCACATACCAATCATATTTTCTGATGAAGGTTTAATGACAAATGAAAAGTTTATGGCATCATCTCCCCCTTGGGATACTTTATAAGCTAGCCGGGAAGATGAGCTGCCCATTCCCGGAATAATGATAGGATGACAATTCAGTCAAGGCCAAATCATAAATGCAATGTGTGGGTAAAGATGGGAAAAAAATGAGAGGGCCTGAATTGTTGCATTAAAAAAAAGTCACAGAGTAATTCTTGAATTGGGTCCTAAAGAAACTCCTAGGAAAAAATGAGAGTAAGGAGAAAAGTACTGCAGATGAGGGACCACTTTGTAAGCAAATACCCCAAGGGGGAACGAGTCTGTCGTCCTCACAAGAGACCAAGAACAGCCTGGCCTAGAGGAGGGGGATGTTTGACAGCACATGACAGGAAGCTTGTCCACACAGACTTGTGGATGCTGGTATATGAGGCTGACCTGCTGGCTTCACAGGGGCCACAATTCCCCTACCTGTAAGGAGAATAGCAAATCTCTGTGCCCCTCCTAGGATCTGGGGAAAGCTGGATGGTGACTTGCATTGGGCTGGAAAAAAAAAAAACAACAAAAAACAAAAACAACTGCAGAGAAAGTAGAGCCAAAAGCCAGTTCCTGGACAAAATTGAAATGGAAAACAAAGCTAAGAGCTGCCCAACAAAGGCACTGACATGACGGAATTAGCTAGAGAGGCCAAACACAAGCATGTGGAAACAAGTTAGAAACTAGGAACCGAAAGCAAATATGGGAAGATGAAATGTAATGTGAAGGTAATTGTTGGAAAAGATCCCTGAGCTACTAAATTGGAGCTGTGGGCTTTTGATGGGCTCCTAAAGCTTGCCAGGGGAGTGTGAGACCGCCAAGAAATCCAAACATGCTCAGATGAAGTAGCCAGGGCAGCGATTCAACTATACATCACCACAAGAGAGGCCCTGACCATGACAGCTAAAGTGAAAATGGCCAGAAGATGCTCTGTTTGAAGGCGGAAAGGATGGGAGTATAGAGACAGTGGGCAAACAGGAGACTGGGGAGGGGGGAGTGGATTCAACGGGTATTTAGTAAGCATCCAATACGTGCAAGATAACATTGTAGGCTTTGCAAAGGAGACAAGGATAAGTAAGACATCGATGCCTTCAACATGCTCCTGACCAAAAGGCCAAAGATTGAGGATAGAGAACAATGAAGAGCCAGACTGCGATGCAGGCAGAGTGAAGGCCTGAGCGGGGTGCTATGGGCGTGTGCTCGAGGCAGGAAACTCTAACCAAATTTGGGGTGAGGAGGGACGTGGAGAAAATTTTGTTGAGTTGGTTTTTAAAGAACAGGTAGGATTTTAACAGGTGTTACTAGTGCTGGGCGAAGAGCATTTCAAACACAGGTGACATCAAAAAATTGTGGTAGTATTACTGGATTAAATGACACATTGGATCCAGGGCACACTGAGGCATCTAAGTGAGATTGCTCTGGAATTCGCTGGAAAAACCAAAACAAGAGTGAAAGTGAAGAGCAAGAACCTCAGTGAGAGATCTAAGTCATTATTCATCCCGACCTAATCTTTTTTGTAACACTAGCAAAAAACTTACACTTTTATTTGTTCCATGATGACGTAACAAAAATTGTAAGAACATTAAAACCCATGCTACTTTACATCGTGCCTTAAGTAATTCAAGCACCTATTAGGTATATAATGTACCCTGAAAAACTATGTTTATGTAATATTCTAGTTTATGCCAAGTTATTTGTTTGCCCTAGCTACTAGTGTTTTTAAAGTGTATTAATTACACTGAAGTATTCAGAGACTATATAATTACTGCTTTTCATAAATCTCTCATAATTTTCAAAGAAGGGACCCAATACAATTCACCATTAACAGTACAAGGGGTTTCATAAGGTGATCCAGTGTGGCTAGTCCTATAACTTCCTCTGTCTTTCCATAACAGACACTGATTACGGGAGACTTTTCTGATGCTTTTGCTAGGGTAATCAGAATTCTGAAAGAGTGGCTGTACTATGTTTTCTTAAGAATGAAACATAGGTCTTTACTTAATAGGCTGAGTAGCATTCGATTGGGGTCCTGAAATACTGTAGCTCTTCTAGTGATAGACTCCACAAACTGAAACACTCTGTCCCCAAATGTAATTATCTTAGGGCATAAGCAGACTATATGATAGAATGCACCCTTTTATCCATAGCCTTTAGCAATTTGCTGAGATGGAAAGGTGGCCTATTATTAAATATATCTCCAGAAAAAAAAGATTCCATAAATTCGATCAATAGTACATTTCAGTAGCTTACAACCTGCAGATGCATCAGGGTCTCCCTTGGGCACTACCTACAATCCCCTGGCCATAACTTAAACCAATTTCTTTTCATTCTGTCCTCCGGTCACCATCCACCTCTCATATTTCTCTCATTCTTCAGCCTTGTCTTCTATTTTATTCTCTCCCTCCAACCTTTCCTTAACAGGTTCTGCTTCCTAATTCTTGAATTACTTTCACTGATCCATTCCTGACTTTTTCCAAATATTTCATTTGTTGTAGGTTCTTGACATAGCCATTTTATAAGAATAGATCACTGAGCTTTATGTTACAAATTTTACTCCCAGTAGCTTAGCTTTTAGCTTATGACACAATTAATGGAGCTATAGATACCCATCTGGTTTTTAATAAAGAACTGTCTTGGTGAACCATGGGGTCAGAAATACCCTTACGAGGTAGTACCATTCTAGTCACAAAACATAGCTGTTTTTATTTTCATCAGTTTTTCATTCCTTTCAACTCCTCTGTCAGAGCCACATACTTAATTACCTTTCCAGCATTGGTTTTTATGACATATTAGATGATTATGGTGAAAAATGTTACTTTGCCATGTACTTTTCTTCTAAAGAACATAAAGCTTTTCTCATAAGTGATCTAATGTGTCCTTAAAACACTCATCCCTGAGAGATGGACGGTTTTATTACTCCTCATCTGATAAACAGGGAAGTGAGGCCTCGGAAGATTACATGATTAGGGCTCGGCTGACCCTGCTGACAGACAGACTGCTGACACGGAGCGAGCGCTGGGCTGCCTTTCCCGGGCTCTCTGCTGCCTAATGCAGCCGGAAGATAGCACTGTGTAATAGCCCTCTCAAATTTGCAGTCCATTATCAAAATAGGAAATATTTCCAGCATAGTGTGACTCCGTGGCAGGCAACATTTCCTGGTGGAAAGCCAGCGAGGTCTGCCGTATAAAGACACCAGGTCGCCATTTCTTAGATGTGTGACTTCAAGCAGACCACTTAAGCCTTCTGGATTTTTGTTTTGTAAAACGGTCTTGCTAACAATATGCAACTCACAGGATAAATCCTGGAGTACACCCCAGTGCTTCCGAACTGGGTTTAGGAGTTTATGCCATGATAAACCCCTGAATTTTTAACGCATCATTTAATTATTTCAAATTACTTAGCACAGCCACAATTTGTTACTGAAGGGAACCAAGTTACCCTGTGAACGCTACTGCTCGCTGTTGGTTAAGTAGTCTCGTGAACACTGCCTGTTAGCGCCGGTCAAAATGCTGTTTCTTTCTTATCCTTAACACTTAGTATTCAAATAGTGATTTTTCTGGCAACTAATTCACTATCTCTTTGAGTCAATAATTTATTAGCCTGCAAATAATTATCATGTCTTTTTGTTCCAATTTTATTAAAATATAACTGACATACATCACTGTATAAGTTTAAGATGTACGGCATAATGATTTGATTTCCATATATTGTGAAACGATTACTGTTATAAGTTTAGTTAGCATCCATCATCTCATACCGATACAATGAAAAAAAGAATTTCAGAAAAAGAAAAAAGAAAAAAAACTTTTTCCTTATGATGAAAACACTTAATAATTTCCATCCATATCACGTAGCAGAACCTACACATTATTTTACATACTAGCGACGTATCTCATCATAGTGCATGTACCATAATTATGCCACAAATATCTATTGACTTATATCTAATGTGTACATACTTTTCAGTATCTATAGTCTCTAGTTCAGTGCTCTCTCTCTGTTTCTCTTCTGCTTTTCTCTCTAAATCTCTATTTCTTTTTCTCGCCGGTGCCCCACGAGACAGACGTAAAGGAAACAAAACAATCAAAACTTTTATATCAAGAAAGAAAAAGGAACTGGGGATCACAAATAGACCTGCATTTTTCCTTGGAGATGGCTGGGGGTCTCTCCGCCCTCAGAAGCCCCCGGAAAGCCTTGCTGAGCTGCTCTAGGCGGCCTGCCTGCAGGACCTCAGTGCCACACTGTCGGTTTTTGTTAAAGCATCTCTTCTTCTTTGAGGACGTTAAAATTTTTATTGTAACAAGTGTCGTACTTCCATCTCTTCGTGGTCGTTATCAAAAGCAAAATCTAAGTTAAAGTTTGTTTGTTTGTTTTTTAAAGAAAGCTGGCTTTGGACCCCCTAAAGTGGTGAAGGTGTGGCAGTCCTCCTTATCTTGCTCCCGCCTCCCTGTGACAAAGGTTCAACTGATTACTGCCAACTTTCAGGGAGGGATTTCCTTAGCATAAGCACACTTAGTGTTCTTTGCCCAAATCTACAACTTTTAGCATTAGAGCACAGAGGCTAGAATTTGAATAGATTCTCCCAACGGCCTATCAGTGTTTCACAGAATGTATTAATACTTCATAAAATAAGAATAGCATATGCATCCTGCTTGAGAATGAGCACAAGATCTATAACACGGAAATATGACCTCCTCTCTTGGGCTAAAGATTTATAAATTTTCTTGTGATATAATCCACCTGTTTGTAAAAAATGTCCCAACGACCTCACCGCAAGATGCTATTTAATGACACGGGCAAGGTCGTGTTAAGGTTCAGACCAACACGTAATTGAAACCAAACCAAGCAATGAAATATTCTCTGGGAATTAACTTTGGGGAGGCCCCTCATCACCAGAGAAGATGGGCACGGCTCTGTGACAAAGCTGGCGCCAGCAAACAGTGCTGCCGCCTCCTCTGCTCCGGCCCTTCAGGACCTGGAGCGCCTCTCTTGGAAAGGACTCCGATGATTTGCATAGGCTGATGAATCCAGTCCCAGGTCGAGGCAATTACCCACATTGGCGAAGATGATTTTTAGGATCGGTGCACGTTTTTAAAACTCTTAAGTTATAATTCATTTTATGACAGCTAATTATTAAGGTAATTAGCATGTAAAACTCAAATTAAGTATGACACATTTTAGTACAACCTAAAGGACAAGATATCTGATAATTTTGAGTATCTTTCTTTTATCCCAGGCTCCGGCTTGTCATTTCTAGTCTCAAAAAACTAAAAATAGTCCTGAAGAAAAGCCTTCTTCCTTCTGCCTATTAACTCATTTGGATTAAAAACAATTTTGAAATAATAATAAGATACTCTCAGGGAAGAAGATAGAGCGGCAGAAAACATTTATTTATATTATTTATGAAACTGTACTATTTAAAAGTGCCAAATATGAAGTTAACATATCCTCTTACCACTAAATGAATTATTATCAATCTCATTTTATGGATAAGGAAACCGAGACATAAGAAAGGAAGAGAAATGTTAATGTCGTCAAAGAAAGATCCCCTCCACCAACCCTTCCCCCCCAATTCTTTTACAAGTACTTTAGAAGGGTCTTAGATGCTTTACACTTAGATAATTAACTTGAAAAGGGTAAGAGACAAAATATAGAAATAGCATTTAAATGAAAATTTTATTCATTTTAGGATATCTCATTACAGACTCACAATGTATTCTTGTTTCTGCCATGTCACTTGCAATCAATTCCCTGTGTTTCCTGAAAAGATTAAAGAAGTAGAAAAAACTGGAAAGCAGGAGGTGGTGATGGTGGGCACTGAAAGGGGAGCCAGAAGGACTACAGCGGGTCCAGCGGAGAGTGAGGCTTGCCCGGGTGTGGTCGGTGGGGTAATAATGTGGGTGTAATAAGTTATAGTTTTAATTTGAACATTTCACCTAAAATGTCATAAGGTGTGCTTGAGTGGGATATTGTTGTATTACATGCATGAATTACATGCTTATGATTTTGGAATAAAAAGGGGGCGTTATTTGTGCCGGACCCTGTATTTAGTGTGTGCCTTTAATGGACCAGAAATGGGGGTGGAGTTTACCTGCTATCTCAAGTAATCCTTACAGTGCCGACATTAGTTTTACATGTTGTTTCTCAAAATTCAGGAAGTAGCTAAAAGATGTGCATGGAAAACAGCAGCACAAATAACTAATAAATGAGAAAATCGGGGTAAAGGATAGCAGTGTTTTAAAAAGCGAGGCATAGGCATAACACTAATGTTTTGTGTACTCGGAAGCTTGGGCTCCAAAGCCACGAGGTCAGAGCCCGAGTGCAGGCTGGCAGTTCCGTCCCTCGACAGAGGCGGACCCTTGAGTTAATGACAGAAACGCTCAAAGCCTCAGCCTCCTTTTCCGCAGGGGAGCAACCCGCACGGGGTTGCCACAAGATGGACAATCAAGAAAATATATTCAATACTTAGCACAGTGCCTAAAATGAAACAATGCTCCACAAATATTTGCCAACAATACTAAAAATAGTATACAATGCGTAGTACACAAGAAGTGTGACCAAGACCCAGTACATTTGCTAGGAGCTCACCATGATTTGGCCGAATCTCAAACCCATTGAAGTAAAAGGAAAAATGATCTGCTTTTAGATTTACAGGTTGGCCCTGGCCAGGTCCTCAGTTGGTTGGAGTGTCATCTTGATAGGCCAAAGTTGTAGGTTTGATCCCCGGTCAGGGTGCACACAAGTAGCAATCAATGAATGCTTAAATAAGTGGAACAACAAATCACTGTTTCTCTCTTTATCTCTCCCTTCTCTAAAATCAGCCAATTAAAAAAAAAAAGATTTACAGGTTGTATTAGAAGAAAACAAATCAACTACTGAGGAGAAATATAGCTGCCTTTCCCTCCATTAAAGGAGAGGAGTGATCAGTGGCCTGTGGTGGGCATAACTACTCCCATTTTATCAAAGAAATGAGGCCCTGCAAAGTTAAACACCAGGTTCAGAGGCGCGCGTTAGAGGCGGGGCAGGACCCTTGAGCCCGTTGCCAGGTTAAGGCATTTGAGCTCCACGGAGAGACTGTGGGGACGCCATGATGGGAGCAGATACTTCTGCCCTCTCAGGCATGCACCATGAACACATTTCAAATTCTCTCCTAAGTGTGATGCAGGAATGGGGAGTCAGAGGTGGGATTTTTATTTCCTGTTACTTTGTTGATACAGTGTCACCTCAGACGTTCATGTTTAACTTTGGCCACCTGAGACGGTAACACTCCTAAACAGGTGTGTGGCACTGCTTTGTGACAACCAGCCTCACCCGCTGCTACACTATTTTCAACCAGCCTGGAGAATAAATCAAATTTCTCTTTCCTCTGAAAGCCCTTGGGATGTTTCAAGGCTTGTCAGCCTTGTGAAAATAAACATTTGCTCTTTTATTAAACTTGTCTTGAGAGGAATGTGCCAGTTTTATGTTGCGGCTGAATGGAGAACTTTCATTGTAGGTGATTTCAATTTTCTTTATTAGTTTTTTTAATTGAACAGTGTGTTCACTTCCTAGGGTTGCTATAACAAATTACTAAGACTTGGAGGCTTAAAGCAACAGAAAGTTATTCTCTTACATTTCCAGAGGCTAGCATTCCAAATTCAAGGTATGGGCAGGGCTGACCTCCCTTCTCTGAGAAAGAATTCACTCTCTTGCTTCTCTCCAAGCTTCTGGTAGCTGCCGGAAACCCTGGCATTCATGGGCTTGGAGCTGCGTTAATGTCACCCTCTGCTTCTGTTTTCACATGCTTTCCTCTCTCTGGGTGTCTCCATGTCTTCTCTGTCTCTTATAAGAAGGCTCACCATTTGGACATAGAGCCTGCTCTAAATTACGATGATCTCATTTTGAAATCCTTGATTTATCACATCTGTAAAAACCCTATTTCCAAATAAGGTCACATTCACAGGGACTGGCGTTTGGGCTTGGACATACCATATTTCACCATGTATATTGCGCACCCACGTTTTGTGTGCATTATACCCAGGATTATTATACCCATTATCATACCCACGGTATGTAATCATTATACCCACATATAATGTGCATCCTTATTTTTCCCTCAAAAAAATCTGGGCAAAAGAGTGCACATTATATGGCAAAATATGGTATATTTGGGGGACCGCTACGCAACCTAGTACGGCCAGTGATGACTATGGTTTGCGTTCACTTCCAACAAAACGGAAAGCATGGGGCGGGGTCTCTTCGGGAGACTTCTATTCCCTACCAGAGTGGACACGCCGCAGCGGCCAGGTAGGGGAGGCAGAGTCAGCCACTCCTTTACGGTCCTCCCACAGCACATTTATTTAAGAATTATGATCCAAGGTATGATTTAGTTGATTCTTCCCCAGCAGTCTGTCGGCTTATGAGAAATAGGGACAACCTTTTCCTCTTTGGACCTTTCGCACCTGCGTAGGTCTCAGAACATAATAATTAACACAGCCGAGCTAGAGGGAAGGTAGGGGGAAATTAAAGGAACCGGGATTTGAGAGAAGATAAAAGAGCTTCGACTTTGTACAACTCATCATTGTTGCCTAATTCAAACCCTGGCATTTCTCAATTTTGACATGAGTCTATTGCTAACAAGACACCTTCTCTTTTTCACTTGCATCCTGGCCACCATCTTCACCTGGCACCTGTTTCTTAATTAGGTTAGCAAGGCTCCACACGCTTATCAGCTAACTCTGGAGGAAATCAAATGCTTAAATTTTAAGTACTGAAAACTCAGTGTATATTAAGGGAGATGAACAGTTCTGTTGTCATGGTAACAGTGCAGGCTGAATAAGGACAACTCACCCATTCCGCAATTAGCTACTTCAATTACTAGTTAACTAGTTAAAAGCAACTCAATGGACACAATCATTTTAATTTTTTTTCCTATGAGAATCTTAATCTGAATACCTCTCCTGATATGTTAGCGGTTATAAAGATGTATTGCTATATGCTGTCTTTCATTTCACTGTATTATTAAAGTTGGAATATTGACAGATTTTTAAAAACCACGGTCAGATATTATTACTCTGCTGGAGTGGCACTGGGAGCAGCATTCTTCGAAACATATCTTGGCATTTACTGCATGGATGAGAAAATACTGCACTATCTGTAACGTTTATTTCATCTTATTTTCATTGTCAGATGCTCAGTTATTATTTCATCCCGACTGGCTTTAGAATGAATCTCTTTTCAGAATCTATTAGCTTTTAAGCATAAAAATTACCAATGAAACTTGTTGATAGAATGATATACTAACTTAAGTAAATAATATCTTTAAAATTGTTGACCTCTGATAAGATCACTCAATTTAAATTATACAGTAAATGATGTCTAATACGGGTATGATTTTTCACCATAAGAAACACTGGGGGGTGAGCTCCATATGAGCAGGGGCTGTGTTTCCTTCATGCCCATTTGAATCTCCGTGCCAGTAACATAGGAGACACTCGGCCAACGCTGTTTGAACGAACAGGGAATATATGGCCTTCAGGGAACACTGTTCAACACAGGACAGGTATTCCATCCTCAGAGAAGGAAAGAACGGATGAATTAACAAGCTCCCAGGCTCTGACACTGAAATTATACCTTGTCATTAGTTTAGTCCCACTAGCTATTAAACGATGAGAACTTTCAGAAACCCTGGAAAAGACTGGTTCTGTGTAGTCAAAACAGGGTCCAAATACATAGGGATTCTGCCTCTATCAATTAGCAGCATTAAAATGCTATGTAGAGCTTGCTGTTAGCAAACGCCCCATCAAGGTTGACAATGCAAAATAAGTTTGTGTTTATTTTATTTACTGAATTATCTGCACAAACGTGTCCTAATTTCTCCCATGTGTTTTCTTCAAACTAGTCTGACAGGTGAAAGGAATGCTAGGGTCAGAGATGAGACAAGATTGACTGAGGTTTGACAGTTGTTGAAGCTAGATGATGGCTATGGGGATGCATTACGCTATTGTCTTTCCTTTGATGTCTGCTTATGAATCTTTATAATCAAAACTTTACGAAAGTGTCTCAAAGTAACATCATTAATGATTATCCAACAATGTGCGTACAGTCTCACGCGTGCAGCCTTCCACCTGACATTTACTGCGGAGTTATATGTGCCAGAACTAAGGATGACCAAGGACTGGGCCTGTTTTAAGGGGACTTACCATCTCAAAGGGATACGACATGTGCGTTACTGTCGCTATCACATGGTAGAAGCTGAAAAGCGCTGCCCGTGAACACAGAGCTAAAGAGTAAGTTCAACTCAAACCAATTACAGGTTCCCAGTCTCGCCAACTCGTGCGCGTTTACTCTGTCCTTTACTCAATAGCCCGAACCCAGTTGCCTCGCGTGGCGCCGAAACAACTGTGAAGGACACACGGACCACAGCTCTCATCACCCACGAAAGTTGTGAAGCTCAGATAGCCACTGTCAGAGGCATCTACGGAACTTACAGAGTCAGACAAAAGAGAGAAATTACACACCCCAGGAGGATAAGGAGGCCTGGGGTAAGAAGAAACATTCACTCGGAGCTCCGGACACCGTAGGCTGTTGGAAATCGCTTTTCCAACCAGTTACTGTGACGAGCCACTGAAAGGGTAAAGGCCTGCAGGTCCGACAGCGTGCACCGGGCTCCGAAGGAGGTGGCGAGCGCTCTAGCTGGACTGAGTATAGGAAAGGATCAAATTAGAGGGTGGCTTTAATTAAGTAGGGACGTGCTCACTAAATTTAGCATGAATACAATGGGATGGATAGAAAAATTAACCATTTCTCTCTTGGGGTAAACAAGAACAACAACTACAGAAGTTACATGGGCAGCTGTTTTCTGCTCAATTTCCCACCAGCACAACAGGAAATCTTCCAAACTTAACCAATTTCTCTTGGGCATATGGGGGAAATAGTGTTTTTGGTGTCCCAGTTTCATCTTTCTTTACTCTTCTTCCTGTGGTGGCATTTCCTCCCTCCATCTACCTACTGCTATCAAACTTATTCAAAACAAACAAGAACATAATGCCATAAATACGTCATTTATATGTTGACTGAGGGCTATGTATACATGTGCATACTGGCAAAGCCTTTACATTTTACCAGAAGTAGCCACATTTATTAAATGTTCTGAGTTTGTCCTTTATTATCACATGCCTCTTGCCTCATACCAAGGCTATAAAATAGGTATGCTTGTTATCTTCATTTCACAGAAAAGGAAACTGAGGCACATGCAGGTTAAGTAACATAAGACCACGGAGCTAGGTATGTGGTAGGGCAGGGATTGTCTCCTAGTTGCCTAACACCCACACTTATCCACTGGGCCATACAGCATCCATTAGAAGCTTTTACTTTATTTGCCAATGGAGGACTTGTATGTCTGCTCTGTCAACTTCAGTCACATGAAAGTTGATGGGGGTAGACACACTGGGTGAAAACAAGACTTCTTAACTCCAGAAAATCAAGTTATATGCAGAATGCCTCAGGGTGGTGCCACTTGTTCACAGCTTAGCAAGGAAAAGAGAAAAGTAAAGATAATTAAAATAACAGAGACCTCAGGGTTGACAGGCATCCAGGTGGAGATGCTCTGGAGGTCAGAACACAGTGTGAATATCTGTCCGAAACTGTCCTGGTGACTTAGCGGAGGGGAAGATCTTTCAGCTGAGTTTTGAAGAGGGAGTTGGAAACAGTCAGGTAATCAAAGGTAAGGATGGCATCCAAGGCATGTACAAATGGGAAAAACGGAGTTAACATGACTAGAAAGCAGACAGGAGCCAGAGAGTGAAGACATCTATATGTCAGGTCAAGGAGTATGGAGTTTATCCGATGAGCAACGGAGACACATGCAAGGGTTTTATGGACTCTCTTATAATCAGTCTGGTCACAATGACCTAACTGCTGCCTGAGGTTTTGTTCCAGTTTTGTGTGTCTAGGTCTAACAGGGACACACATTTTCTGTTCTTTGCATTGTTGGCATGAATCACAGTGAAACATCATCACATAAAATTTTTGGCTCACTCTAAAGCAGATACAAAATATTAAAATTGCTTAACAGTCCACTTCCTCATGCTTTGATGGTCGATGCCCTCAGGACACTGTAAATTCTACACCTGGCAGGTCACCACATAACTCATGGATAAGGGGTGGCACCAGTGTGACTCTGCATAGTAACTATGAGTAAAATTTAAATTCTTCTGATCTTGGGTGAGGTTAAAATAAATGTATTTACAAATTACAAAGTGCATTTTGCGTGCCTCCACTCTGCTGTTCCACATGGCAGGCTGATTTGCCCAAGCACACAGACAGAGGCTGTATTTATTTGCTCCTTTTTGTATTGTCAGTGCCTAGAACAGTGCAGATGGCTGAGTAGACGCTCAATAATATTTTGTACTGACTCAATAGGATAAATTTTAAACTGCATTTTAAAGGAGATTAGGTCGAGGGGCACTTGAGAATTTCTTGAATTTCTCAGCTAAAATGAGTAATTTATCAAGATGTCTATCTTTGTTCACATCTCTTGGCTGACACTTAAAGAAGACTTGGCTTTTTTAAATTACTGTTAATAATAACAATATATTTGAATAACTATTTAGTCTTTGAAGTTGGTTGACATAAATCTATTTTTCTTTTTTAAACAATTTTATTTTTTATTTCTTTGAGGTACATACATTTTATTTTTAAAATTTATTCTTTATTGCATTTTTTCCATTACCATTTAGTCCCCTTATAACCCCCTCCCCCCAGCAATCACCACACTGCTGTCCATGCCCATGAGTCCTTTCCCTTTTTGCTCAATCCCTCCACCCCCTCGCCTCCCCACCCCCACTAGCTGTCATCCTGTTCTCCAGCCACAGATGGAGTCTGTCCCCATTTTTGCAATGAATCACAAAATATTGGGGCACGTGCTCAGAAGTGTTTTACTGATAGGAGCACATGCTCAAAAAGTTGGGTGGCCACTGTGTTAAGTAAATCACCTTAATTACTTACAGTTCCTCCCTTTTTTTCACATGTTTTCTATCACTTTTATATAATCCATATTATGTACAGAGAATCCATTTTATATCCAGAGAATTAGGCGGCTACTCAGAAGCCAATTATGAAATATTTTCTGAGCAATTATTTTACAGATGACACCGGACCTAGAGCAGAACGGTCTACTGGTGGGGGTGGGGGGCAGCAGAGAAACAAGAGGCAGAAGCCTCATTCTCCTGCTCTTTCTAAATCTAGTCCAAAAAATCAAAGCTGGTCTTAAAAGTTATCCCAATTCATACTCACTGTAGCACTACTAGATAGTATATCCATTTTATAGGTGAGATGACTAAGCCTCAGTTTATGTAGTTAGTAATTTATATCAGAGTAACTGGGAGAACATAAATCAAAATAATAAATTATGTGAATGCAGAAGAGAGAGAGAATATGAATGAGAATGGATAATTTACATAAGTAATTTCCTGTTTCGTACCTCGTATAGGAAGCGGCCATATATACACATCACATCTGAAAATAAATATCCAAGTGACTCATATATGTAAAATCTTCAACTGGTGACAGGCTGAAAAGTGATACTCAGACCCAAACTAATCAGGCAAGAGGTCAGTTAATACTGCCTGTGGGAGGTGTAAAGGATGCAGGTAACAGGGCAGAGGGCGGAAGGTAACAACTGCCCTGGGCAGAGTATTAACTACCCAATTGGTGAAAGAATGCTGACACTAATAAAATCAACCCCGCCAAATACTCCTTAACAGGCACGAGATAGTTTTATTTACTGTTTAAAATTTTCAAATGGTTCATACCAATTGGAAAGATATATATTACTCCCTTTGAGAAAACAAACAACAAAAAAGTAAGGGAAACTATGAAAGACAAGATCTTTTATGTTGGATAAAGTCCTACTTTATTTAGAATCAAGAAATAATATTTCAACACTCTAAGTTACCTTTAAATGCATGGATTTTGGTGGGCACTTTATGAATATTAAACAAATAAATAATTGACGTTTCTTTGTTTAAAGGTCATACTTTCCTTTGAAGAGCTCTCATAACATCATTAATACATAAATCAGATAACATTACTAGTGTAGAAAGCAGATAAAAGTGTCGTAATGGAACCATTTTGGGTAAACACATTCACACACAGAGAAGAGAAGGAGCTGAAACACTGTCAATACTGAAGAAGAATAGCTATAAAACTGTCAGCCATGCTGTATAGACGCTAGGGTACTATAGTTGCAAAAACATCCCTGAAATTTGGACAATTTTCCTTGAACATGCCTTAGATAGGTTACTAAGTAACGGAAAGAAAAATTTTCTTTCCTAGTGATAAGTGCTGCCTAACCAGTCTAAAATCACCTTTTAAATATTCTGTCAAAAAAAAAAAGTGATATTATAAGAGGGTAGTGCATTGACAGCTATTCTTTCTTTTTTAAACGGTTCTCTCAAATTTTTAAGCTTTTTGCAGTAAATAGTCCAGTATTTCTGCAGGAGTGTTTATAAGGCCAATCTCAGAGTGCAACAGAAAATAGCAAAGGGACATAAACAGCAGATAAATCACAGGTGCTGAAGTATGTAACTAACTCACAAAGTGACCAATAAAGAACAGCAAAGCCCTGACCAGAGAATGCCCAGCACTTACAGTGAACAAAAATGGTTCCTGACGAGGGGGAAAGGAACCTTTAGATAGCCCCGAAATTGGATGATAGAAGTTTCTACAATTGTATACAGCACAAATAAGGTTTTTCAACAAATTCCAGTGTTTCAGAACTAGGGAATATACACATAAAAACAAAAATATATTTGAGAACAATAAAAGTAAGTAGGAAAAATAGGAGCACATTTTTGTTACCTTGGATTTCTCAGTGGGTTTTTAGATATGACACAAAAAGCATAAGAAACAAATGAAAAAATAGATAAACTGGACTTCATCAAAATTAACAACAGCTTTTATTCAAAGGATGCTATTAAGAAAGTTAAAAACAGTTCACAGGATAGGAGGATACATTTGTACAACAAATATCTGAAAAGGGACTTGTATCCAGAATATATAAATAGCCCATATATAAATAACTCAGTAACAAAAATAAAATTACCCAGTTAAAATATGGGCAAAGGACTTAGATATTTCTCCAGAGAAGATATACAAATAGGCAAGAAGCACATGAAAAGATACTCAACATCATTAGCAATTAAAAAATGTGTTACTCAAACCACAGTGAGATGCCACTCAGCACTCACTCAGATAACTAGAAACAAAAAATAAGATAGTAACAAGTGTTGGAGAAGTTGTGGAGAAATGAAAACCCTGACACACTTCTGGTAAGTATGTAAAGTGGTTCAGCCACTTTGGAAAACACTAGGACATAAAAAGTTAAACATAGAGTAACCATGTGACCTAGGAATTCTATTCCTGGGTATATTCCTAAGAAATTGAAAATATATATCCACACAAAAACTTGTACACTAATAATCATAGTAGCATTGTTCATAATAGCCAAAATAACTCAAATGCCCATCAACTGATGAACGGATACACAAAATGTTGTATACATATATAATATTCAGCCATAAAAGAAATGAAGCACTTAAACTTATGGCAACATGAATGAACCTTGACAACATGCTCAGGAAAAGTAGTCAGTCACAAAAGACTGCACGCGACATGATTTAACTTATAGGAAATGTCCAGGAAAGGTGAATATATGGAGACAGAAAGTAGGTTAGTTGTTCATTAGGACTGAGGTACCATGGGACAGGAGGGTTAAAAAGTACAGGATTTCTTTTTGAAGTGATGTAAATGTTCTAAAATTGACTGTGGTGATGGTTGCATGATTCTGTGAATATATGCAAATATACTGATTGTACACTTTAAATAGGTGAATTGTATGGTATGTGAATTATCTCTCAATAAAGCTCTTACTCTAAAGTAAAGTAAGTAGGAAGCTGCCAGTGGCTGCAGGTGAGGGCAAACATTTACCTGGTCACAGAAATGAAGTCAACGTAGTACGTAATGGGGTTTTGCGGCTGGCAAATGTAGGTCGAATTCCAATGATAATACTTATTACCTGAATGGTGTAGGGAAAGTTACTTATTCTCTTTAAGCCTCAGTTACCTCTTCTGAAAGAAGGAAGTGACAGTTATATTAAACTTAGAATTAATCGAAAAGCACCACTTTGTATTGAAAACTAAGAATTATCTTATTGCAGTGGTCAACATGACATTGTTCCCTGGCCACAAACAGCTCTGCTGAGAGGAGCAGGTGCTCGTCAGTAGAGCTGCAACCCCAACTTATAGGTTCTGGCCCTGTTAGATCATTAGGTTAGCCCCTCCTGGAACAATGATTAAGACCTTAGGGTTAGGAGAAGTTACTCTTAAAATGCAACAGTAAGTTTTAATACCGTGTTACTAAATATCGATTTGCTCACCTCTGGAATGGGAACAATAGTGACCTCATTGTTTGTTATGAAGATTAAATAAAATGTATGGAAAGAGCTGAGTATAACACCTAGTGTATAACAGCATTTGTTAGGATTTCTTGAAATCACTGGGAGAAGTCAGAAAGTTGTGCTGGAAATGCAGCTCTGGCTCAGTGCTAAGGCACACCAAAGACTAGTCACTGGCAGGTGTTTCAATGCCCTCTGAAGTGCTCCTCAATCCACAATAAATGGGGCTTGGAAGTGTGTGTGACAGTGAATGAAGAGACCCCGGGAAGTTTTTCAAAAGTTAGCTCTTACTTGTCAAGAACAGTGGCTTTCCAACCAGGTGCAAAGTAGCTATTTGAAAAGCCTCCTGCAAAATTCTTCTTTGGGTAATCAAAAATATAAAAACACCACACCAACAACTGTGCCCCTGTATTATTAATTACCTCTCAGGACAGAAATAAAACAAAACAAATTACCCATGCTGAGTAGCGTGATAACCAGACACGGCACCAGATGAGCTAAGCCTGTTTCATGCCAAAGACAAATAGGGCTTGCTCGGTGCCAGAGATAAATTGGACAGACTCATCTCCTGTTAGAAATAACCCTCAAAATACAAAGGCAGGCTGAGGCAATCAGCAGCTTACACACACACATATATACTCACACACACCCTACAGCACACACCGCTCACATAAACAAACAGATCAAACTCTGCACTCACACTTTGGCTTCTGAGAGACCATTTGAAATCTAATTTAATGCTGGTTAGGCGAGAGCTTATCTTCAGGAAAAATAAAATTCCTTCTTACCTAAACAAACATTTCATGGAGTTATTAAAATAAATTACTATCAGTGCTTAGTAATCGTGCTCCCTGGAATAAGCACCCTGACGACCAAAAGGCAGAAAGCATCCTTGTGTCTTCCAGATATCCAAGTCCCATGAATACCCAGCAAGCCTGGGCCCGTCCTAGAGAGGGGTGGCACTTCGTGGGATTGTTCGTATCTCAAAGCGTTTCTCACGCACGGGAGGCTGGCAGCAGATGCCTGATATGATAGCCTGAGACACCTACTCTGGCCAGATAAAAGAAGGCACTCTAAAACAAGGCCCATAAAATACAAGACAAGACCCTTCAGATGTATGAAAGTTTTACATTTTGTCAAAAGCAACCCTGGCGAATCTTCACCCCCAAATAAGCCATCCATTGGGAACATACGATGAGTTTTTTTCATTTCCTTATTAAATTCGGAACATTTCTAGGTATCTAGCAGACCAGAGGCCAAGATTTTAAGGCATTGTAAGTCACCACATGATTCTATTTTCTTTGCTTCCAAACCAGGACAGCCTTACCAAAGCACAAGTTTTATCTCCTCCTTCAATGCTCAGGAACTTACCATGGTTCCTGGCAGTCTCACCAGGGCAGCGAGCTGCAGGGTGCCACCACACTGTGGCTGGGTCCAGGGTAGGCCCAGCACCGATACCAGAGTTTATCAAGAATGGACTGATGCCATCTTAGCAAGGTGAGGGCTGTGCAGATAAGGGGTCTGGGGCTAAACAGGAGATAAGTCAGAGGTGACTTCTGGCTTGAGGGTTGGCACCTCATACAAGACCAAAGGCAGACAATGAAGATGCAGTGATAAAAAGTGTACACCCACAGAGCCCAGGAGAACTTTAGTTGGATAAGATCAGTTCTCCAGAGAGATCCTTGGGAGGGAATTTGACAATTAAATTCAACAAACTTCCTTTGAGCCCGTGCTATATTGCAGGTGACTGACCTAGGCACAGTAGGAAGCACAATGGAGAACAGTTCTGTGAGGAAGAGGAACCCTGTGATCCCTCCCACTGCCTCCTATACTGGGTGGTAGTGAGGCACAGTGATGGTCAAAGCAACCTAAAGGGAACTTAAAAAACTCACATAAAAAGGTATTAACATGTTTGATAAATATGAGCCAAATGCTTCTGCAGAAAGGAAGGATGGAGGAGTGAGGGCACAGGGCAGCAGAAAAGTTTGAAAGAATTGCTGTGAGGACTGTTATAGAGAGTAAAAGAAAGAGAAAAAAATATTAAAAAATGGATTTGCCAATCAGCATTTAGAGATAGTTACAAAGTTAAAAATGAGAAACACATTAATTGACATAAATTCAACAAATATTCATTGAACCTGTACTATAAACCAGGTTTGAATCAGGACTACAGAAACATAAAAAACAGTGCATGGAACTCCGAGATGAGCTGGAGAGAGAGAAGTAAACAGAAAGTTACAATTCAGTGTGTGGTGAGTGATGCAATTGTAATGGGGATGATTAGCAACTCCTGAGATATTTTTGCTACCTCTGGTGGGGCTTGGCAACCAAAAAATAGCAGATGAAACCCGAGACTGCAGTGACACAAAGTTATGGATTGATAAATTGGATATGGAGACACAGTGTTTAAGAACAACAGTACTGTTCCTACTTGAGTTTCAGCACCTTGGAGAGTACCCGAGTAGACTAATGCTTCAGTATTTTTTAATATTTAAAAATATTTTAAATTTTTTACTATATTTTTCCATTATCTTTTATCCCCCTTATACTTCCTCCAAATTTCTGCAACCACTTCACTGTTGTCCATGAAATTAGAAGAGGATCACATGAATTAAGTAATAAAGTATTATGGCTCTTCAGTGAGTAGAGAGGCTACGACCAGATAAAGACAACCAAGGAATTTTGGGAATTCAGTTTTAAGAGTTGGAGTTGATGGAAATACAGTAGTTTTTTTCATGTTCCTTGATGACTCCCCCTTTTTTCCCCCTATTATTCCCCTCCCTCCTCCCCTCTGGTTACTGTCAGTTTGTTTTTTATTTCAATGTTGCTGGTTATATTTTGCTTGCTTGTTTGTTTTGTTAATTAGGTTCCACTTACAGGTGAGATCATATGGTATTTGTCTTTCACCACCTGGCTTATTTCACTTAGCATAATGCTCTTCAGTTCCATCCATGCTGTCACAAAGAGTAGTAGCTCTTTCTTTCTGCTGCATAGTATTCCATTGTGTAAATGTACCATAGTTTTTTGATCCACTCATTTACTGTTGGGCACTTAGATTGATTCCAGCACTTGGCTACTGTAAATTGTGCTACTATGAACATTTGGATGCATAGATTCTTTTGAATTAGTGTTTCAGGATTCTTAGGGTATAATCCCAGCAGTGGAATTGCTCAGTCAAAAGGCAGTTCCATTTTTAGATTTATGAGGAAATTCCAAACTGTTTTCCACAGTGGCTGCACCAGTCTGAATTCCCACAACAGTGCACTAGGGTTACCTTTTCTCCACATCCTCGTCAGCACTTGTTGTTTGTTGATTTGTTCATGATGGTCATTCTGACTGGTGTGAAGTGGTATCTCATTGTGGTTTTAATTTGCAGCTCTCTGATGGTTAACGATGATGAGCATCCTTTCACATATATCTGGGCCCTCTGTATGACCACCTTGGAGAAGTGTCTGTTCAGGTTCTTTGCCCATTTTTTAATTGGATTGTTTGTCTTCCTGGAGTGGAGTCATGTGAGTTCTTTATATTTTAGAGATCAACTCTTGTTCGAGGTATCACTGGCAAATAATTTTCCCATACGGTTGGTTCCTTCTTCATTTTGCTGATGTTTTCTTTAGCAGTGCAGAAGCTTCTTATTTTGATGAAATTCCACTTGTTTATTCCTTCATGTCCCTTGCTCTAGGGGACATATCAGTGAAAATACTGCTATGTGGAATATCTGGGATTTTTATGCCTATGTTCTCCTCTAGGACTTTTATGGTGTCATGACTTATATTTAAGTCCTTCATCCATCTTGAGTTTATTTTTGTGTGTAGTGTAAGTTGGTGGTCGCATTTCTTTCTTTCTTTCTTTCTTTTTTTTTGCAAGTAGTTGTCCAGATCTCCCAGCACCATTTGTTGAAGAGGCTATTTTTACTCCATTTTATGGTTCTTCCCCCTTTGTCCAATATAAATTGACCATAGAGACATGGGTTTAATTTTTGGCTCAATTCTGTTCCACTGATCTATGTGTCTGTTCTTAGGCCAGTACCAGACTGTTTTGATTACAGTGGCCTTGTAATATAGTTTGATGTAAGGTGTTGTGATCCCTCCTACTTTGTTTCTCTTTCTCAAAATTGCTGCGGCAATTCAAGGTCATTTATGGGTTCCATAAAATTTTTTGAAATGTTTGTTCTGTATCTGTGAAATATGTCATTGGTGTTTTTGGGATTGTATTGAATCTATAAATTGCTTTGCGTAGTATGGACATTTTGATGATGTTAATTCTTCTAATCCATGAACATGGTATATGCTTCTATTTATTCCTTCCTTCCTTAATTTCTTTCTTCAGTGTTGTATAGTTTTCTGAGTACAGGTCTTTTACCTCCTTGGTTAAGTTTATTCCTAGGTATTTTAGTTTTCTTCTTGCTATAGTAAATGTGAATTTTCCCCTGATTTCTGATTCTGATATTTCATTGTTGGTGTACAAAAATGCCCTTGATATCTGAATATTGACTTTGTCTCCCACTGTTTTATGAGATTCACTTAGTAGGTCAAGTAGTTTTTTGGTGGAGTCTATAGGGTTTTCTATGTATACATACTATCATGTCATCTTCAAACAATGACAGTTTCACTTCCTCCTTTCTAATTTGGATGCCTTTTATTTCTTTTACTTGTCTGATGGCCGTGGCTAGGACTTCCAATACTATGTTGAATAGAAGTGGTGAAAGCAGACATCCTTGTCTTGTTCCCAATCTTAGTGGGAAAGCTTTAGTTTTGCCGTTGAGTATGATGTTTGCTGTAGGTTTTTCATATATGGATTTTATTATGTTGAGGTAAGCCCCCTTTATTCCCATTTTGCTGAGTGGTTTTATCACAAATGGGTGCTGTACCTTATCAAATGTTTTTTCCTCATCTATTGATATGATGATGTGATTTTTGTCTTTCTTTTATTTATGTGATGTATTGTGTTTACTGACTTGCAAATATCGTACCATCCTTGCATCCCTGGGATGAATCCCACTTGATCATGGTGGATGATCTTTTTAATGTATTTCTGGATGCAGTTTGCCAATATTATGTTGAGGATTTTGCCGTGTATGTTCATCAGTGACATTGGTCTTAGTTTTCTTTCTTTGTTGTGTCTTCATCTGGTTTTGGGATTAGGATGATGCTGGTCTCATAAAAAGAGTTTGGGAGTATCCCCTCTTCTTGCGATTTTTGGAATAGTCTGAGAAGGAGAGAGGTTAGCTGTTTCTGAAATGTTTTGTAAAATTCTCCTGTGAAACTGTCCAGTCCAGGACTTTTGTGTGCTGGTGGTTTTTTGATTACTGCTTCAATATCACCAGCTGTTATTGGTCTGTTCAGGCTTTCTGCTCCCTCTTCATTCAGTTTTGGAATATTATATTTTTCCAGATATTTGTCCATTTCACCTAGGTTTTCAGATTTCTTGGCATACAGTTGTTCACAGTATTTTCTTACAATCCTTTGTATTCTATGGTATCAGTTGTAATTTCTCCTCTTTCATTTCTGATTTTATTTATTTGCATCCTTTCCCTTTTTTCTTGATGAGTCTGCTTAAATCTTGTCAAGTTTGTTTATCTTTTCAAAGAACCACCTCCTGGATTTATTGGTCCTTTGAATTGTTCTTTTGGTCCCTATGTCATTCAGTTCTGCTCTGATCTTGATCATTTCCTTCCTTCTATTCGCTCTGGGCTTTGTTTGTTGTGGTTTTTCTAGTTCCTGTAGATGTAGGGTTAGGTTGTTTATTTACATTTCAATAATTTGCAGGTAGGCCTGCACTGGTATGAACTTTCCTCTTAGGACTGCCTTCACTGGGTCCCCTAGGTTTTGAACAGTTGTATGTTCATTTTTATTTGTTTCCAGAAACTTTTTGATTTTGTCTTTGATGTCATTATTGGCCCATTCATTGTTTAATAGCATGCTATCAAGTCTCCATGAGTTTGAATGTTTTTGAGTTTTTTCCTTGAGGTTAGTTTCTAGTTTTAAGCCCTTGTGGTCTGAGAAAATGCTTGATATGATTTCAATTTTCTTAAATCTGTTGAGACTTGTTTTGTGTCTTGTATGTGTTCTATCTTTGAAAATGTTCCATGTGCATTTGAAAAGAATGTGTAGTTTGCTTCTTTGGGATGAAAGGTTCTACATATATCAGTTAAGTCTATTTGATCTAATGTGTCATTCAGTTCCTCAATATCCTTGTTGATATTTTGTTCAGAAGATCTATCCATTGTTGACAGTGCTGTTTTAAAATTCCCTCCTATAATTGTGTTGCTATCTATACCTTTCTTGAAGTCCTCCAGGACTTTCCTTATATATTTGGGTGCTCTTATTTTGGGTGCCTATAGGTTTACAAAATTTATGTGTATTCGATGGATTCTTGCTTTCATTATTATGAAGTGTCCTTCTGTGTCTCTTTTTATGGCCTTTGTTTTGAAATCTATTTTGTCTGATATAAGTAATTCTACCCTGGTTTTTTTTCCTGTCCATTTGCTTGGAATATTTTTTTCCAACCCTCCACTTTCAGTCTGTGTAGGTATTTTGTTCTGAGGTGGGTCTCCTGTAGGCAGCATATATGTGGGTCCTGTTATCTTATCTATTTGGATACTCTATGTGTTTAACTGGAGCATTTAATCTATTTACCTTTAAAGTTAATATTGATAGGTACTTATTCATTTTTTCCCATTCTTACCTGTGTTCCTCTCTCTCTCACTGTTTTTCTTCATCTTCATAAAGCAGTCCCTTTAGCATATCTTGCAATGCTAATGGTTTGGTAGAGGTGTATTCTTTTAGCCTTCTTTTGTCAGGGAAACTCCTAATTTCGCCTTCTATTTTAATTGAGAGCCTTGATGGGTAGAGTAGTCTTGGTTGCAGGTCTTTGTTTTTCATTACTTGGAATATTTCTTGCCATTCCCTTCTGGCTTGTAGTGTTTCCGTGGAGAAGTCAGTTGCTAGCCTTATCAGAGGTCCCTTGTATGTTACTTCCTGTTTTTCCCTTGTTGCCTTTAAGATTCTCTCTTTGTCTCTGATATCTGCCGTTTTCATTATGATGTGTCTTGGAGTGGACCTCTTTGGATTCCTCTTAATTGGGACCTTCTGTACTTCCTAGACTTGTGTGATTTTTTCTCTCTTCAAATTGGAGAAGTAACTTTTTCATTCAGGTTTACTTTTCATTCATCATTACTTTTTCAAACAAGTTTTCTATCCCTTGCTCCTCTTTTTCTCCTTCTGGAATTGCTATTACATGGGTATTATTATGTTTCATGTTGTTCTGCATTTCCCTTAACCCCTCTTTGTTCTTTTTGAGTCTTTTTTATTTTATTGCTCTTTCTGGGAGTTTTTTACTACCACATCTTCCAGCTTGCTGATTCAATCCTCTGCTTTATCTAGCCTGCTTTTGATTTCTTCTGCTCTGTTCTTCAATTCAGAAACTGTATTCATTTCCTCTTGGTTCTTGTTGATAGTGTCTATGTTCTTTTTCATGCTGATATAGTTTGCAGTAAGTTCCTCATAGTTTCCCTGTAGTTTTTGGTAATTAGCACTGAGCTCACTGAATTCACTGAACTTCCTTATAACCATTGTTTTGAACTCATTATCTGATAGTTTACTTGCCTCTATTTCATTTAGTAGTCTCTCTGAGGATTCCTTCTTTCCTTTTGACTGGGGGTTGTCTTCTTATTATTTGGCTGCCAGAGCAAAACCACAAAGCCCAGGAAACAAACTGATGTCCTCATAAATAACTGCCCCCTGCAATTCCACTATCAACAGCCAATGAACCAGTATCAATAAGGCTGTAAAGAGATTAAGACTATTATAAGAAAGGAGAAAAATAAACTACATTATACAATCTAGTGACTTAATATGCACCAACTTGATGGATAAGAAATGAATGTTAAAAAGCTATGTAGTAAAGAAAATGTCACAATTCATGGAGAAGACCACAGTGGGTTTTGTTTTGGTAGCCTCTAGTATCTATCACTGTTTTTTCTTTCTGGATCTGCCTCTGGTGACATCAGATGTTGACCCCATCTGACTTCAGGCAACCTGTTCAAGACTTCCAGGGATCTACTGTCTGTGGCTGTCTGCTTCAGTTGTTAATCTAGAAATACAGTAGACTTGCCATGTAAATGAGTTGAAGAGTAGAGACGATTGTTTGGGTTCAAATAATGAACTTTTGGTAATCATCCTTGAATGGGTTATAGGCCCTGAGGATAACAGTCAGGGTAAGGACAGAGAAGATGATGGTAAATGAGACAAGGGGCACATGATTTGTGGTAAACCATGTGGGAGGCTAGTCAATAACAGCAAAAAGAATATGGTGTATTTAGAGAGAGAGGCTAGATATAAGTTACCCTGATACCTTCTTCTTCACATTATACCAAATAGGAGAATGACCTGGATGTGCTAGTTTCCAGAACAGTAAAGTTCTCTATAGTGAGCTGAACTGGCTTTGGGTAAACTCATAAAAGCAACAGTAATCATAGCTAACATTTGTTGCACGCTCATTATGACCTAAGCGTTGAATTAATCACTGTTCATGCCTTACCCCACTTAATCCTAACCATAACCCAGAATAGACAGTCTCATTTCGCACTGAGGCCTTTAGAGTTTATGTTCAACTTGTCTGCTCAAAAGTCAGTAGTAGTAGACCTAGGATATAAACACAAAGTGCACTCTTTTAAGTAATAGGCTACAGAAAGGGATAACAAAATGTAGGGTTTTGGGGGGAGTGTGGTGAGTTTGTGTGTGTTTTTTATTAAAAATATAAAACTACACAAACTTCTCAGAATGAATTCCTGAATACTGCTGATTTTATCAACGACTGAGCGAGTCTTGCTCTGGGCCAGCCTTGAGGAGGATGTGTGCAGCCAGGATTAATAAACACAGTCCGCTGTTCTCTCTTCATGCGCACACATAAGGCACAAAGGGGCAACGAAAAGGGAGCTGCCTCTCTGTGCGGCTCGGCTCTGGTCATTAGCTGAAAGAGAACTGACCAGAAGTGGCCTAGATATGGCTGAATGAACAAAGCAATGCAAGCTTTAAAGAATAAACCAAATTTGTCCCAGGAGTTAAAGATATACAAACCGTTATCTTCGAGGGAACTTGGCTTAATAAAAAGAGAAAACATCTCCAAACAACCACAGCTTCCCATTTCCACTTAAAGCTAATTTTAGAGCACATAGTGCAAGTTATTTCCAATGTAAAGTTGCATAAGAATATTATTTCTAACCATAACCAAGGGGAACATTTTTTTCCCCATTTTACACTAAGCAACTTAAATAGTTAATTCTGAAGTACAATCCCTACTATGCCATGGTAGAGGCAATCACAGAAGCTCAGAATCATCTCATCAAGTAATCTTGTTTTCCAGGAAGACAAACTATATCCGGGTTTGTGGTATCTCTGCAAATTTTCAAACTAAAGCACCAGCTAATTCTAGATATCATGGGGAAAAATCAAAATGAGATTTTTTTTTTTTGTCTCAAAGTTTCTGTGATGACCACAGGATTGAAAACCATGCCTCTGTAATATTAGGTATTATTTTTCTGAGATGCCAGTGAATTAGCCCAGTAAGACAAATGAATAAGAAGGTGCTACCAGCTCTCTCATTCCCAGTGTCATCATTCTCCCAACTTATGAGCTTCTGTTCAGCACACACATTAGAATCAGAAGCTGTGGGGAAAATGTTTCACACTTTCTCCAACGACAGCCACGGAAGTGCACACGGCCAGGCCAGCAAAGACACGGGCAACACACCATGACACACACAGCATGTGGTTCCTCTTAAGGAAAGAGGACATCTTGGCCATGTAACCAGCATACATGGGCCACAGGAAATATAAGGCCTGGTACAAAGCAGGGTCTAAGGAGGACATGCTTCTTGACCTTCGTATTATGTTGAAAGGAAGTGGTTCAAAGATTGGGAATAGAGTTAGACTGTAGATGTTACAAGCATTGATCTTATCCACTAAGCCAGTTGCCTTTTTCTACTTCTGTTGTGTCTCCTCTAGTGATGGGTTTGAAAAAGACAATGCTGCCAAGCCCTGTACCTCCTTCCTTCCCTGAACCACAGCCTGCCCCATGCTGCCTCTCAGTGATAAAAACAGTGGGTTCTAGAATTTATGTCTTCAGCTTTCTATGAGTGCCCCTCCAGGGGTTAGATGTGCTCCTGGTGTGGCAAAAAGACAAACTTCATTTGTTGTTTTGCACATAATCCTCTGGTTTTCATATGTAATATCAGCCTTCCCACATTCTACAGCTGAACAGATGCCTGGCAACTCCACTGACCAAGTATTCCGCCGTGAATTCCTTCTTTCTGGAAGAAACAGCCTCTCCAAATGCTAAGTTCTTTGATGCCAGTACATGTGTCTCATTCATCTTTAAATTTCACAAAGCTCTTGGCACAAAGTAGGAACTCCACAATTATTAATTTAAAAAGAAAAGAGGGAAACCCCTGGTATATGGGAAAGATCTAGCCTTTGACCTAAGTATAAAGAGATGATGCTTATAGTTGCAAAACTACAACTGGAATGTTAATTTATAACCACGATATTATAAAATGCCATAAGAGGGTGATATTATTCCTTGAAGACTGAGGATTTTTTTTTCTGTTTCTTTCTCTTTCTGTCACTGTCTTCTTTTATGCCCCTATGTTCATCAGGAATATTGGCCTATAATTATTATATTTAAAATTTTACACCACTGGCTACAACCCTCGGGTATGAGTAATTTGTAATATTAGCCTTTCTTTAGATCCTGAATATTAAAATCTACTTTTGTATTTCACGGGTTATTTCTAATTACATGCACAATTGCTAATCCATCTGCCGACTACATAGATGTCTGTGGTTATGTATGCTTGAATAATTATTGAAAATTAAATAACATCGTAAACAGTCAAATTGATTTCTTTGAGCACACCAAAGGCAGGGAGGCAGCACTAAGACAAAATATGATTTGCCCTGAGAACATGAAGAGAGCTTATCTTATACCTCACTGAGTTTGTCACATTCTATTCTTACTTGATAAGAGTTTTTCTTAAAAAAATTTTTTTTCCCTAAAATTTGAAACAAGTAGCCTCTGAGAAGTATGACTGAACAACAAATAACCTTAGCTGGATGAGTAATTTAAATTTTTAGTCTAAAGGTGTTTCACTGTCAAAACAATACACCCATAATGTGTTCCTGTAATATCATGGTGGAGTGTAGCAGTTTCAGGATGAAATAGTTTCCTTGAATGTCCTAACTAACATATTACAGAATTGTGTGTGTGTGTGTGTGTATGTGTGTGTGTGATAGAGAGAGAGAGAGAGAGAGAGAGAGAAAGAGAGAGAGAGAAGGAGAGAGGGAGAGAAATAATGTTCCTGGTCTATCTTCTGTTTCTGCAATAGTGGGCAGTTGTGAAATGTGGAAAAAATGGAAGGCTAGACTTGCAGGGTCTATGAAAATCACATTTATCCAAACTTAGAAAAGAGGTTGAAGAACTGCTTGTTGCTGAGGACACGTACACAAGAGGGACAAGGATCACCTAGGTCCAAGTTGCAATTGTAAAACAGGTCAGTTCTGGCAGGAGGAAACCAAAGGAATGGGTCTCCCTGTTTTAAATATGGAAGGCAGGGAGAATTCAACCCCATGTTTTAAAATTAGATAAGAGGGTTGGTACTGACCAAACAGTTTTCCTAGAGAAGAGAGATCTGGGAAGTCCCAAGGAATGCAAATTTAAACCTTGTATTTCCACTACATGTCCTTTCAGAGGGTGACTCCCAGAGTGGGCCAAGATATCTGCTGAAGTCAAGGGCATTTGCTGACCTCCAATTAGTCTGTGGTAGGCATCTGGGGCCCACCCCTGCGAAAGAGGATCGGATTATACATACAGATAGAGGATGATGGCTGCACAGGGAAAAGTGCTTTGTCTGAGGTTCAGCCTCATCTGGGCCCAAGAACTACAGAATCTGGAGACTGAGTCACGATCAAAGGCTGAGGCTGGTGCAATTCCTGGGCAGGGCGCCTGAGGTCAGATCTAACTGGTAGCTCAGTGACCAGAGAAGGACAGAACACGAGTGCTGTTTCATGAAGCAGGCAGCAAGGAGTCCCCAGGGACGGGCAGAGGGACCTGAGAGCCAAAGAAGCAGCATGGCTGGGATGCTGTTAAGGAAGGTCAGGGGGTGAGCACTCCCGCTGGCCGTAAGGAGACCTGAAATGAGCTGCCAGCAGGCCAAGGGCACTCTCAGCTTGGGGCCAAAAGACAGTGTCTCCTGGGCTGTCCAGGGTCCTTAAGAACTCAGGGGTCCATTGTCCATACATTGTCCATAGAAGCAGTATCATAAGCATCCATGTTTTAAGTGTTTAGTAAAATCATTTTCCCGTAAGTGGTTTCTTAACAGCACAGTTTAACTGGCATGGATCTAAACAGAATTCTGTTATTCCACCTGTGGGCTGTGTGACCTTGGGCAAGTCCACTGACCCGAGTTAATAATATACATGCCACCTAACATTGTTGTGAGAACTAGAACAGATACGCATGGCAAGTGTCAAGCACGTGCCTCTTCTCCCGACATTCAGTGCTTTCTTCTTCTTCATGTTCACTCACTCCAAGAATATTCACTGTCATGTCTCCATAGGTTTATGTACAGCCTATCCCCATGTCCCCAACCCTGCATTTGCACAGAACTCTGTCTCATCAGAGCACCCATCAAGCTCTGCCGTTCCTCCCCACCTTTCTGTGTGTCCCATTCGACCCCCATCTCCGTGATGACGGCAGCCATAATGATGTGCACCATATCTACTGGGCTATCCCTAAAGTCTAGGTGGTACCTGGCATAGAGTGAGCATTCAGTACATCTTTTCTGAGTTAACAAATAGGTGAATAAATTCAGTCCTAGGTCCTCTGGGGTCTCTCAGACCACGCTGAGCTCTCCTTTTCTCAAGGAACTATTACCAGGGATAACATTTATTTCTTAATTATACCAAGAATTGAGCTGTTGTTTAATTCCTACCTGTATATATATAGGTACTCCCTCACAAAAAATATTTAAATTTTTTTTCCCTCAATGTCACCCCCTTCACACACAGAAGGTAGGTGAACGAACGTCCAATGAATTAAAATCAGGTTCATGATCTTTGGCGAATGAATTAAACTTTGACTCTCTCGGTTTCTGTTGCTATATAATGAAGAGGCCAGATTACATAAACTCTGAATACCTTTGATTCTATGCTTGTATTGAAAGGAAAACCCGAGATGACAACCACTCAACACATCGACATAGAGCACAGACTGCATATACAATTTATTCCTCATATAATTTTCGGTTAAGGTGCCAATAAGATGTCAAGAAGCAGAGGACTCCCAAATCAAGTCCCATATCCAGCGCAGAGCTGCATTTCAATATGAAAGGTCATTCATTTTGCTAAGCACCTGTAAAGATCCAAATACACTCATGCCAAGGACTGTTTCAACACAAAAAAAGCCATAAAGTAACATACTTGCACATACAAAGCCTATTTTTTTTTAAGGAGAAAAATGAGGCAACCAGGTGAAAGGAACAAGGTAATTTCAAAAGTCCTAGCTTTCTCTTGGCAGGGGCTTTGGGTAATAGCTTGCCAATTGCTAGTTACTGCTGCCAAGGCCCAGGACTGCTGTGCTCAAATTGCTGGCAATGGCCACTTATTGTTTGTGAATTTCTGTCTCAGCAGGGACTCTGCAGAGAGGCTACTCAGGTCAGCAGGAAACCGGATTTGGCCAATACTCCCAGGGGTCACCACCGCCTAATGTAGAGGAGTCATTAGAAATGAGAAGGAGGACAACCCATGAAAATTTCCCTGGATAACTTCCTGAATATGCTAAAGATTGAGGAAGTTATCCAGGAAAATTTTATAATTATATAAAGATCACAATATATATAATCTGCCTATATCTACAAGGGGGGGATCCAAAAACCCGGAAATTATTTCTAAAACGGTATATTTATTCTTACATGTTTAAACTTCAGTCACCTTCGAAGTACTTTCCATTTGATGCAATATACCTGTCAGAGACATTTTTTCCACTGTTCAAAACAGTTTTTGAACTCATCAATTTTGATACCTTGTAGCGTGTCTGCCATTTTTGTTTCACTTCTTTGAAATCAGCAAAATGTTTCCCTTTGAGGACTTGCTTCATCCAGGGAAACCACCCCACCCTCCTCCCCCAAAAAGAAAGTAGCTCAAGGCAACATAAAGTGAATAGGGAGGGTGGGGCATGGGGTCATGCTGGTTTTGGTCAAAAACTGCTGAGCACCCAGCATGGTGAGGGCAGGTGCACTTGCTCGCAAATCGCCCATCATGAAATGGGCAAACACATTGAAAGAGTCTTAAAAAAAAAACAAGTTCACTGAAGCCGAACACAGCCTCTCACAACAACACCAGCTGGCACACTGATACAGGTGGGTTCCTAGAACACTCACCTAGCAGGGGAAGCCTGTACTACAAGTGGCCTGGCCTCAAGGTAATTCCATTTTTTGGGTTCTCTCTCATATGTACCTACAGACGGATATGTCCCCTGCAAAATAAATTATAAAATCATCATCATCATCATCCACTCCAATCACTGAACATTTACAAAACCACAGCTTGCAGCCTGCTGGCTCCTTTGATTGGCTGGCGGTTTGCTTATTTATGCTGGGTGTGATACACCACACAGTGATAGCTCACGCAGCCAGATCAAAGGGTCCACTTGGAAATTTTTGTTTGGTGAACTCAAATATAGACGCTTTGGCTTCTCTTTTATGACTTAATTCCCTAGCATTACCTGCTAAATGTCAGAGAAAGTGATTTAAAACCAAATTGGCTTTTAATTCTTGAAGGTTTTCCCCTTTCCGATCAAAAGGCAACGCAGCACTCCACAGGCCCCAGGTAAAGCCCAACTCTGCGTTCGCAGTCTGTGTGGTTTGGGTCCAACTGTAAAACTCTCTGAGCTTCAGGATCCTCATCTATAAAACACAGTTAATCATAATACCCTCCTAGGGCTGTTGGAATGAGATTAAATGAGAGCAGATGTGTAAAGCATTTCCTATTACTAAAAAATACGGGCTATCATTTATCGCTCTATCCATGGTCTGCCAGACAAAAACACAGGTTCTGTGTAAGTAAACGTGGTCTCGGGTCTTAATCTTGCTATCTACTAACTGAGTGACTCTGGCAAGTTAGACTCCTAAATTTCCTTTGCTTCAATGATGAATTGGGAAGGATCATCCTAATACCACAAACTTTAGTGTGTTACTGTGAGCATAAAATTACAGCTGTATGATTGGCAAAGATGTACCAATGTATAAGCTATCATCATCATCATCATCATCATCGCTCTATACGTTCATTAAATGCCAAAATCATAACAACATTCACACACATCGTCTTCCACCATTATCTGAGATCCATTACATAACCCATCTTCCAGTTCACTGGGGCCATGTAAGAGATGAGGATAAAAATGCACTTCAATGAGAGGTTGATGGTGAGTGAAAAAGGAGAACTTAATCCCTAACATAATAAAACTAAATGGCTCCTTTATTATTAAAGCAGCAGGAAACACTTTGAATGGGCTTCTAGGACTGAAATATTCTTGCATACACCTGGATCATCTACTTGTACCAAAATATGAGTTATTGCATGTCCTAAATGAAAATGTCCCGACAGTAGGGAATATGCCTAAGCTAAGAAAAATGTCACTGAGTCACTGAGAAAGTGAGTATTCAGTAATGTCTATTGTATCTACAAGGAGGATCTGATGACATTTTTTAGTCATTTGGAACTGTTCAGCACATAAAAAGAGTTCAAGTATTCTATGATATGGGCTCACACCACCTGACAACTAGACAGTTAGCATTATGGTCTCCGCAGTGTAATCAGCCAGACTTTCTTTTTGAAACAACTGATTTAATATATTAAGTAAGAGAGAATGTAAGCTTGATGCCAACACTCAGTGGCCATCATTGCTGGCCAATGAAAAATGTAAATGCCAATTCTCTCAATTCAGTATTAAATTCTAAATTCCACACAGAATAGCAGGCTTGTAATTTAAGAAAAGTTTTGGTTTACATTGTATTTAAAATGTTTTCTTTTTAGGAAAGAAACCCTCTCCTTCTCTCCTTCCTTCCTAAAACAAAAACAAAAACAGAAGCTTATCTTTGAAAAGATCTCCAACTGAGGTGATTCATTAAAATTACATAGAGTAAGTTTCCAGGGACACTTGGGCAAGAATTCCTGCACTGTCTCGACAATAAATTAATTTTAAAATTACACATAGTTTTGAAAATGGTTATAAGGACCTTAAAAATATAAAAGTTATCACCATCTGATTTAGAGAAAAGACATGATCTTTTTCATGTTTCCACAACAACATCATTTAAACAACATCATCTTGCTAATTTCCTTTCTTGGTTGTTCTTTTTCTCCTGAAATAGCAAAAGATAATTCAAGGACTGGAAAGGCAGGCAAAAACTGCCCTTGTATTTAACCAGAAGAGCCTAAGCAAACAACTGTGGCTGAGAAAGTTACATGGAACAGACACTGCTAAGGGCAGATGTTGTCTGTTAGGATGAACCAGTATCCAAAAGTCTCAACCATAACTGGTCAGAAAAGCCCTTGATATGCCAGAATAAAATCTACTTCATCTCCATTTACCAGGGGAGCAAGCCAGTCCCCAGAGCGGCTGAGTCACACATCACTGACCTAGCAAGTGCCGCACTGAGGATTAGGCTCAGGTATGCCCGACGTGTCTGACTAAAAAGCCTGTGGTTCCACAGGACTGTGTCCTGCCTCTCCTAAGCTGGGCGCTCCTTTGTCAGCTAAGGTGTTGGGTCTAATATGATGATCTCTAAGGTCTCACTGGGAACAAATATTCTATAAATCCAGGGTTCAAACACTGCTGTTTAAATTCCAACCACCAAGGCCTCTGCCCCTACAATGCAGAAGGCAGCCCCTGGAACCTCCTTTGGCCGTGTCTCCTCCTACAAGGCCAGCAGTGTGAGGGGCCAAGGAGATGTGGCCACTTGATGTCTGTGCATACGATCTTCCACACGCATTCTCGAGTCTAGATTCTAGACCCAGCTCTGGGTCTAGGCATTCTGGAATTCTCTGCCAGATGACCACCTGGGCTATTTCCATCCCCTGAATGGGTCTCGTCACTGAATCCATTCTCACTGGGGCAGGTGTGGAGTCGTACTGCACATGGCTCCTCCAAGCCCCCATAATGGAAGGCCGGCCAGGGCGCCCCTGGCCAGAAGGAATGTGGATTGCTTTGGAAATGGATTGTAATTCCCTCCTTATCTCCTTTTGGGAGCGGTTTCTTGTCCTGTGTGACCTCTTCTTGACCTTTTGTCTTTGCAAGTACACACTGAGGTAATGTAGTTTAGAGTCGCGTGTAAGGCACGAGCCTCCTTTGTCTGGGACCCCTTAAAACAAGTCTCAGACTCAGGTAGGTGCGGTCCTGCTTCGCCGATCTGCCGCTGTCAGTGCTCCCTGTAACGTGAGTCATAAAGGCTCTGTCTGCTCCATCCAGTCCTCCTTGTGTGTGTCTTGGCTTACCTGAATGAACAGTCAAGATCCCCAGGCTCGACCTCCTGCGTTACAGCAGGCCACGCCTCCCCAGTGCCCAGGACTGAGAATTGGTTAATAGAAAGCTGTTTACAGGGGGTGGCAGGGTGAGGGATAGGAGATCAGAGCCTGAACATGTGGCCTGAGGTGTCTACACACATGCACATGGGACAGAGCAGGGGGTGAGAAGTTCAACTGGGCAGGAGTTGGTAGGGGGTAGGGGATACTCTCATAGGACTTAGAACCCTAGTATCAAATCTGGCCTTTCGTAGTTGAATACCTCTCAGAGTCAGAGGGTGGAATATATTTCATTAATAATTTTGTTAGCTTGATGTATTGATTTTAAATATTTATACTCACAGTATGTGTGTCTCTACTTGCTCTCTTTTTAATCTCAGGCCTATGAAATGTTAAGACCAAAGTATGTTTGTTAGGCTGGCAGGAATGATGGCATCCTTGATATGTGAACTAATATTGTATAACAAGCAGGGTGTTTTGCATAAAAACAGCAATTTGTAGTCACTCCTGAGGAAGAGACCTGGCCATTGTAATCCAACATTCTGTGTTCAATCATCCTCTGTGATTAAACAGCATCAGCCCCTTTTTAGACAGGGTGGGACTATCCATTTGGTCACCTTCGGAGACGTATGGTAAAGCTTCGGCTGGACCCACATAACTAACGCCCCCTTTTCCATGGAGACCTTTGGCCAGGCCCGGTTCGCTCCCTTACCTCGCCTGTCTGCCCGTGTAGGCGTCTGAGCACAAGATCCCTGGCCTGAAGAAACCTTAGGATACTAGCTGAATCACCTCACCTAAGAGGATCATCCAGGGAAATGAATCTAACTGAGCTTGTTTTGTGAGCAAATAAGTGTTATTGGGTGTAATTGAAGATATAATCCCTGGCCTCATGACTCTCAAGACAAGAACGTGCAGTAATCACTTGAACTGGGGGAGAAGTCTCTTTACTTAGATGTCTTTCTTTAGTTCGGGCCATGACAGAAAAGCAGTTAGTTAAGGAATCCTTCCTGACTGTGTTCACTGAAAAAAAAAAAAATTCCCCCTTAAAAAACCTTGTTGAAAAAGAATAAATCCAAGCAATGAGGATATCATTTCTATCTTCATATGGAACCTTCATCTTTAAAAGAAGGGCAGTGTTATCTATGTTTCACTGCATACAATAATTTTTTTCCTTAAAATTGAAAACTCTAAGGTGAGTCTAATTTCAGTTAAGATCAGAAAATAACAGCATATGGTATATGGAAGCTAAATTAATTATGGCCTCAACATCCCTCCTTAGTTCTTTCTCCTCATCATGTATTAATCTTCTGGGTGCTGTTCTACATGTTAAAATAAGAAGTATGAATTGCTGTTAATATGCTGTTGCCAGGTTAAAGTACCAGGGAATGTGAAAATGTCAGAAAACAAATCCCAGAGAGAAATGAAACACTGTTTTCCTTAGCTTGTGATTAACATACAAATAGACTTCTTCTGAATTTAAATTACAACGACAAAAAAATCCTTTACATTCACTGACGCGCAGGGCTGGGACGCAAGGGCAGGCGATCAGGGCACTGTGGTTCCAGGGTATTACCACCATTTCCACAATCCACATGCAAAAACACAATCAGGCAACTCACTCGCACTTTGAAACTTGGAAAGTAGCATGTTGCAAAACATTACAGCAGACGACATTTCTTGAATTAAAAGCAAAAATCTGTTATCTTCAACCACAGGGAGAAGTTATTATAAACAACGTATGGAAAAATCTAACAAGCACATGGAGAGAGGAGTGAGGAAAAAAAATTGCTATTTCTCTAAGTAGAGCTGTGAAATTTCCAGGATCAAAAGCTTAGTTTTAGAAATGCCTGGTCACATTCACCTATCAGTTATAATCTCAAGACGGAAAGGTTATTATTATTATATTTGCTAAGCAACAACAGGTTACGAGGTGGCTCTGAAACGGCTTTGGTGTATAGCATGGAACACCCATGAGTGAACAGGGGAAACTGCTGTCCTGAAACAGATGCGTGGCAAGTAAGTTCCCAAACAAACCCAGGGCGGTGGAGAAAGGATGGAGAGGCATGGTTGCCTCTGTTCCACACCTTCACGTCTTTTCTCTCCTTGACCAACTTGCCAATGCCTTCGCATCTTTAAAGATCAAGCTCCCATCTTACCGCTCCCTGGCCTCTTGGTTTGGAAGGTTAATGCGTGGCCTCTAGACAGACTGAGTACAAATCCAGACTCACTACCTATAATCTCTCAGAGTGAGAATTCTGGCACACTTATTCTTCTGCTAATTCAACCATTCATTCAACAAATACCTACTACCTACATCTTGCCAGTCAATGTTCAAGGCAGAATCCACAATGGTCAACACACAGACAAAAGCTCTGTCTTCACGGAGAGTCACTGTAGTGGGGGATGAAGAAGAAGCAAACAAAGAGGTTACACATAAACTTTGTTAGGTAGTGAGGAGTGCTAAAGAGAAAAATAAAGCAGAAAGGGGAAAAGAAAGAACTGGGCACTGCAGTGTTCGAAGGGCTGAACAAGGGAGGCTGTCTTAGAGGAGGGTGTGCAAAGGTTGCCTCAAAGTGAGTCAGTCATGTGGGGACTAAAGGGAAGAACATTCCAGGCAGCAGGGCCAGCAGGAGCCACAGTCAAGAGTGGGCCTAAGTACTCAAGAAACATAAGGAGACGAGTGAGGAATGAGACTTGGAGGGGTAGAGATGGAGCGGGTCAGACCTGTCCTCAGCAGCCAGTGGAAGGTTTGAGTGAGACCAAATGTCTTTGAGCATCTACAGAACAGTGAACATTGTGACATGCACTTCCTATAGCTGTGCAGATTCAAAAGATTTTAGCACAGTGCCCAGCACATATCAGCCTCAGAACTCACTCGGCGAGCATTAGAACTTACACTTCTTTAGCGCCTAACCACACGAATGGCTGTCCGTGATTGACCAGGAGCACCCAAGAGTTGAGGTGGCTGCTGAGTCCTTCCTGTCACCAGAGGAGGGCACTGCACCCTGGAAGCACCAAGGGTCTTTGTGGATCCTAAGAGCTTTCCTGCTAGGGGCAGGGCTCTGGGCACTTCTACCAAGGATGACCCTGTTAAAAGTTCAACTTTCACAGTGTGATTTACTTCCTAGGTGAGGGAAGGCAGGTCAGGTAATGACAAACACAGTATGTTCTTGTCATGTTTGATTGCTGGTTATAACGGTTTGGTTGTTCTACCTTTGTTTTTTAATAGACCCAGCTTCTCTCCGCCAACATCCTTTTAGACATGTGTACATTTTAATGTTTTACTGGGTACTGTATGCCCTGAAGCAGAACCATTTGAGATTCTTCTCTGCACAAAAGGGCTGACGATGGGGTTCACACACAGGGTAGCTCCCCTAATGCATCGAAGTGCTGGTTTATGATCATTCTTGTCTTGGCAAAGAACCTGGGATGCAGAGGAAATTAAGGCTATAAAGGGTAAGAAGCCATTTGTTCAGTAGGGATCAATAAAAATGAAATGAAGTACTACAAAAATTGGAACAAAAGTCCAGGAGAAGTGGTCTGTGACAGACAGACCCTGCCTGCCTTGAAGGATGGCATATTTCTCTTTTTGTACTCCCAGCGCCTAGCACAGGGCCTGTCATAGGGAGGGTTTTCCATACATGTTCATCGAATCAGTTAATTCATAATTAATACATAAGTCAAGGCACACAATATAATCAACTCATTAAAGGCCAGAGAACGCTGAACTTATTTACTATGAGTTCATGATACCAGCCAAAGCCATAAGCACACAATCTACTACTTTCAATATTTTATTCTTAATAAGGTTTGTAGACAGCGGTACCTACTTTTATCACTACCTCTTCATTTATTTTAACTGTCAACATAATGGCTGACCTTCCTCAAAAATGGTGGATCTAATTAGGGTGGTTCGGTAATCTAGATATGTCTGTTGCTTTTGATTCTAAGATATAAAATTGTGATTCTAAACAACTTTTTTATAGTCTCCCTAGGTGTATATTTATCTTATAAAGAGGTTATTCTTAACCTATCATAGATAAAATAAGTGAGAGTTTTCATAGTGTGAAGCATCCCATAAATTATAATTATGGCTCTGGTCGGTTAGCTCAGTTGGTCACAACATCACTGATACGCCAAGATTGTGGATTAAATCCCCGGTCAGGGCACATACCCGGAACAATCAATAAAGGCATGGATGGGTAGAGCAATGAAGTGGTGTTTGTTTCTCTCCCTCTCTCCCTCTCTCTCTCTCCCCCCACCTTTAAAATCAATCAACTAAAAAAAAATTACAGTCATCATAGCAATTGTTACTAGGATCTCTATTAGTAGAACCTAACTCCCATTTTTTCTTGTGTATGGAAGCACAAGGTATTTTCCAAATAATTACCTGCTTTCTCCTCCCCCCCCAACCCACATATTAAATCCCATTAAAATCAAACAGTAGAATGACAGTGTCAGAGAGTTGGAAAGTCACTGAGACATTGTTTTAACCATGCCCATACCTTTAATCAGTTAAAGTTAGGCCCTGGCATAAAATTGATGCCGTAATTCCCAAAGAACTTTAATAATCTAGAGTAAACTGATGTACAAAGCAACTAATGACCCCTTAATTTTCCTTTATGTTTATAAAATTTCCAGTACTATGTACATTCTGATGACTTGCAAACTGTGTCAACATAAAATTTCTTTTAATTCCTCAGAGGCAAGTTTATCCAGAGATGACATTTTGAAAATAGTTCAAATGTCAAGTAGAAGTTTAAACAAAGCAATTAGAAGCATTTCAGCCATGGTTAGATTTCGGAAATGTGTAAGCACTTCTTGCTACAAAAGGGATTCAGAAATCCCCGTGCAATATTAATAAATGATACATACTATTCAAGCATTCATTCACTCATCCATTCACTCATTGATCTCTTCCTTAGAGCATCAGCTGTGTATAAAGATCTGTCCTGAGAATGGGTAACAATTACCGCATTCCCCACCGTAGCCTGGTATGTACCAGAGTGCCCAGCACACAGCAGGTGTTCAATAAACAACAGTAAATGTTGAATAAATAAACAAGAAACAACCCTTTCTCCATTTTGAAAAATGTTATTTTCTTATAATACAAATGCCAGCACATTTTGAATGACCTAAAAGAAAAAAAGAAACATGAATTTGGTTTTTGCTTGCATTTGCTGCAGATAGTCTGGATGTTGGAAACCAGAAAAATACACCAGAAGAAAACTAGAAATCACTGCAGAGAGAACACTTCTGCTTTATGTAGCTGATAAGAGTACAATTGCAGGGAAAATCTAGCAACCATGACCTGTGTCAAAAAGGCAAGCCATGGTTTGCTTTGGGACAAGAAGACACAAGCAAGACCACGACTTTGAAGGTACGTGGACAAGCTGAAGGGACAGAAATTACTGGAATCCAAAGCATTCTCTCATGGTCAACAGTGAAAACTTCATTGTTTATAAGACTTATGTAATGGAGTTCTCATTAAAAGAAACCTCACTTACCTTCTTATGACCCATAAAAATTTTGCAAACATTAGGTTTTTAAATAGATTGTTTACAGTAATTTTCCTTTAATGGAAATGGGCCCAAATTGCATGGTCCCACCTGGTATTTATACAGAGACAGCCTCTTCACCAAGGCAGTCAGTCCAGGAGAGAAACAAAAACGGCCTGCGATCACTGAAGAGTGTCCCAAAGCCCAGCTACTGACGTGCTGGCACTGGCGCTCTGTGGGAGGAGTCTTCAAGGTCACCCTTCAGAGCCTAGGGATTCTCAGCCTACTTACTATTCTAATACCTTATTTATATGATGTCTCAGCAGATGAGAAGCAGCAAATTAGAAGGCAGAGCCCTGGAAGAGAGAGGCGTACTGATAACAGGAGTGAGTGCTGGCAAGCTGAGCTCAAGCGAGGAAATCCAAACGGTGCTGCCTGGGATGGCCCAGACAGTAATGATCAGTCCAAATGGAAACCTTGTATCCATGAGCGGACACATAATTTGCAGGGCCCAGTGCAAAATGAAAATGCCAAGCCCCGGTTCCAAAATTATGAAGAATTTCCGGACAATGACAGCAGAGCATTAAACTAAGCACATGGCCGTTCTGAGCAGGGGCCTCTCATGATGGCACGGCCCGCAGGTCCATGCAGCCAGGCCTGCTTGGATCATTTCACTCAGTACACTGCACTTGAAAGTGGAAAGACACATTTGATACACTTTGGAAAGTGGTTCAGAAATATAAATTTTTGTTTGTTTGTTTGGGCCCCTAAAGAGGTTAAACTTCAGCTATCTGGGAAAACCACATGGGTGTATCTGAAGATAATAGATATGACTAAAATTCCAACACGCAACTTCAGTAACGAGCTCGGGACTCACCCTAAAACACACAGGTTTTCCCTTTATTGTAAAGTGTTTTTTTTGGTCTTGTAAACAGCCTGTTTGTTCTTTTAGGCTTGAGAAATTTCCTATTTCTTTGTGTTCCTCCCCCGCCTACATACAGAATCCAAATCCATAAAGGCTTATTAAATCAGAGAAGGAAAAAAAGCACAAAATAATTTGTCATTTGCTAGTCATTACAACTCAGCAACGCATTGAAAAAGATCTACTGAAAGCACCTCTAGTATTTCTACCCGTATGCAAGTAAATACAAATCCACCAAGTATATTTAATTAGGTATAAAAAGAGACTTTGGAGACTCTGATTATCAAAGTCCACTTCACACTGAAAGTCTTTTCATTGGGCCTTAAAATGCTTAAATACTAAAATTATAGAAATATGCCTCCATCCAGTTTCATAATAACCATTTTAATAAATATTCCTATTTCCCATGCATGAACATCATTTCTTCAGGGGAAAGCATTTCTCACTATGACAGAAAACAATTTAACTAAGTAAAAAATGAACAATTTAGTATGTACATAGCCAAGATGAAGTATGTCTTTATAAAATAGGAAATTTTACAGAGAAGAGAAATTAACTTAAGTGGTAGGAGGTAAAATTGGATTTGTCTTCCTTAACTAAAGCATCTGCAGTGGCAACATATTTAAAAATGGTGCATTGGCAAAGGCTTAGCATTTTCTGCCTGTAATAGTCTGTTTCTAATGTGATGGATTTGTTTTACATCCCCTCGCTCAGTGTCTGAGATGTTTTCCTTCCTAATACAACCAATTATGTTATAACCACTTGTTGCCAGAAAAAGTCCCATAAAAACCCTTAATATTATTTACTTAATATTTTCATTTTAAAGCTGTGTGACACTAGCAATCAGTGACAGTTTAAGGTGAAATAATTCTGGCCTATGAGATATTAAAGGATAGAGCCCTTGTTTTTCCATCCTTAGACCCTCTATGCCTACCTAGCACAGTACCTGGTACGCAGTAGGCATTCATCAAACCTAAGCAGGCATCATACGTCTTAGATCTTCAGTATATTTAATCAGGCAGATTCTTCACCAATGTGCAAAAAAGAATTCTTTGTAAGCAAATTCGGTTGAAAGGCAAGAATTTTGAATGTATTTAATAACTACAGCAGAATGGTTAATATTTATTGGGCACTGTGCATGCACAAGGCTAAGCTGTGTTTTATAAAATACAACAGCCCTCTTACCCTTACACCAGCTCATTTAGTATCTTCGCTTTACAGACGGGGAGCCTGAGACCTAAGAAGTTAAAAACTCACCCATTGCCACGTGAATGTGAATGAGACGGGGCTCCCATTGAGGAGGAGCCCGTGCTTCTCATGGCTGCACTGGGCGAATTTCACAGAGTGAAATTCCTAAAAGACAGGTGGTTGTTAAGCACATCTTATTCAACAGGTTAAGGATAAGGTAGCGCTGTCTAAAATAGGATAATTTCACTTTTAACAGAATGGTTGGTAAATTTTCCTGCGGAAGGCTACAGATAAAATTTAAACCACTAAAGGTCCATCTAAGAACTATTAATAAAGAGAGACAGGGCTTAATCCAAGTACATGCTGGAGGTCACAAATATGTTAGGTCATGACCCACAAAATTTCACAAAGGAAAGGTTAAAAAATGGCGGTCGACATCCAGGCTAATGTAGATAAAAAAACAACCCAGCAATAATGTAACTTACGAAGACAACTACCATTCACTGATCTGTCCCCTGATTACCACACCTGAAGGCTTCTTCCGGTCTTTAAGCTTTGAGCTGCAGCCAAGGTCAGAGAGCATTTCTTCTTTCTTGAGCCTCACTCCTGACTTGATTTCCACAGTCATGGTCTGGTGTGGTCCTTTCTCTTACTCAAAGAGTTTCGAACCCATTTCAAACTTTGGCAAAAGTTATATGTTATTACAGAGTATATTAGAAAGTCTAAAGGCAAAGAGTATGGCCGAGTTTCACTATTGTCTAGACCGGCCAGTGAGAAGTCTTTAGGATCAAGCCTATCAGAGTGTGTCTGCCTGCTTCTCAGCTGCTTCACGCACACAGCCACTATCTAGGTCTGCTCAGGGCGTTGTAACAAAAGATCTTATACTGGGTGGCTTATAAACAACAGAAATTTCTTCCTCACAGTTCTGGGGGCTAGAAGTCCAAGGTCAGGATGCTGGCAGATTCGGCATCTGGTGAAGGCCCACTGTCTGGCTGACAGGCTGTGTCTTCTAGCTGTGTCCTCACATGCTGGTAGGGGAGACGGGTCTCTCTGGGATCTCTTTGATAAGGGTATTAACCTTATTAACGAGGGCTCTGCCCTCATGACATGATTACTTCCCAAAGGCCCCACCTTCAGATACCATCCTACTGTGGGTTAGGTTTCAACATGTGAATTTGCAGGGGGCATTAACATTCATGTACACTTCTAAGGTTTACAACTTTCCAATTCCGCCACAGCCAGGGATTATCTCTGAGTCCCACTAACAAATCCCTGGAAGACAGGATCTCGGTCTCGGTATCTATCCCCATCTTTGGCTGGGGCAAGGAGGGAAGGATTGGGGGTACTCTGAGAAAAGGGGTGATGGCGTGGGTGGGACAAATAGGCCCAACGGTATTTACAGCAAGGCGCCTTCTCTGTGAGATTTTGAACCTGGTGCTCCTTTTCACTGCACCCTGCAGACTGTCTTCACCTCTCACGTTCACCTGTTCTCAGTGTCACAAGGTACTGGGTAACTCTGTTTCTACACTGTCTCTCCCATCAGTTCCCTTCTTTCCTTCCTGTCAATGCCACGGACATTTACAGACTCAAAGGCTATCAGAGGTAGGAGTGGTCTCCGGGATGCCAGTGGAACATAAGTATAACTTCTCACACCGGCTCCCCATCAGTGTGTTAGAGTGAACTGGATGCCAAGTTCAGGCACAATGTGAAAGGCCGTTTCAAGTGACTGATGTCTGCCATGGGAAGAGGAAACAGAGTGTATGTTTCCTCACACATCATATGCAGATCTTTTTGATTCTCGATCAACCTTGTTGGTTTATAAGTGAGGATTCTGAGGCCTCGAGAAAGGAGGTAAATGTTTCCACTGTCATAAGAGTAGTTAACGGCAGGGGCTGGACATCCCAATTACTATTACTAAGGCTCTTTCTAAGGCATCTTACTATTTTATTCTTGTGAAGTAGATCTATCTAAAATAGGGAGAGAGGTTTCCAGGGGCCTGAGGGAGGGCTCTCTAGAGCCGTCACAGTCCACTTTTCAGCCATGACTTAATTTAGGTGATCGCACGTGGAAGTCAGTATGGCATATGGACACAGTCTTACAAGATGAAACTTAATGAACCTATCAGTGAAGTGTTATTTGTAGCTTGAAAACACCAACTGCTGAAGAATTTAATTATATAATATAGATGCCAAATTAACTAAAACAAACTCTGTACATGTGAAGAAAATGTCATTTCCCATTTATTGTGAGTTACTATATGTTGAGTACTTTTTAAAGTACTCTTTAATATACATAAACTCATTGAGTATTGGCGGTAAGTGAATTCATTAGTTCCTATAATTTTCCCCATTTCCACAGTGGATGAAACTCTGAGAAGTTAAGTAACGTGCTCGACATTACGCAAGTAAGAAGTCACACAGTGCAAACTCAAATGCAAAGACATCTGATTCTAGCGTCCAAGCTCCTGAAAATACTCCCTGTGGCTTGTCCCCTCTCAGGGTACGCCCAAGCCTAACTATGATTGTGCACGGCAAAGTGCTGAACAAACATTTGCCACTTTGCTAAATTGATGAAACTGCTACCGACAACTCACCGCACGTTGGTTTCGTAATTCTAATGTTAGATTTTCATAGGCACTCCTAGAATATTCTACCTCCGTGTGAATAAAATTTATAGATTTTTAAAACACTTGTACATTTTTATAAGAAGGTCAAGAAGCCAGAAACAAAGTCACTCGCAGATGACAGGCAATGGACAAGACCAGAATGTAAAGTGCTAACAACTCTAAAACTGGACTTCACGTGCTCCAGGTCAACGGTGAAACTCTACTTCATCCTCTAGTAACTTTTCAGGTGGAATCTTTCAGGGATTTGACAGAAAATTACTTCCAGAGAATCTGCTTTGCAAGACTGAGAAATGGCAAAATAAAGGAGACTCTGATGAGAGTCGATTTATGAAGCACATTGAATGTCAGTCCATGGTAATTTCCACGTGACCCACTGCTTGACGTAAAACACTCGCACGGTCAGCTCTGTGTGAGAGGAGGGGGCCCCTGCAGACGATCTTTCAGAAGTCCGGACATGATCACAGCAATTCAGCGCCACACGAGTCTCTCTTCAAAACCCCCATCATTTTAGAACTATTAAATAACTAAACTCGGTTAGGTCAAAAGTACTGCCAAACAAACAAAAAACTAACTGAAGTCAGGCTTGACTACTGTAAAAAACTACTGGATCTCTTAATACCTGGTCTAGTAAAAAGATCACTGTACAAGGAGTCAGCGGCCCTTGGTTCTGCCAACCAGCTTTACTCTCTTAGGAGAGAGCTCACCCTTTCCTCCTCTAGTCTGAGATTGCCCCTTGTTATGTTTCCTGGGCTACCGTAACAAAGGGCCACGAACTGGGTGCCTTAAAACAATGGAAATTTGTTCTCATAGAGCTCTTGAGGCTAGAGGTCTGAAATCAGGGTGTCAGCAGGGCCGTGCTCTATTTGAAGGCTCAAGGGGGAGAGCCCTTCCTTGTCTCTTCCTAGCTTCTGGTGGTTGTGGCGGGCATCCCTAGCACTCCTTGGTTTATGGCAGCGTACCTCCTATCTCTCCTGCACCTTCACATGCCCTGTTTCCTCTGTGTCTCTGTCTCCGTGTCCAAATTTCCATCTTTTAATAAGGACACCAGTCACTGAATTAGGGTCCACCTGAATCCAATATGGTCTCACTCTGCAAAGACCCTGTTTCCAAATAAGGTCACAATCATGGGCACAGAAGTGTAGAGACTTCAAACATGTCATTTTGGGGGACACAATTCAACCCATAACACCCCTGTAAAACAGAGCACGTGCACGTAATCATCTGAAAGATTTCCCTGAGCTTCAAAGTTCTAGGATCAGTAGTGTGTTTATTCAGTTTGCTCACATTTTTCAAAATCAACAGCACTGGGCTTTAGCATTATGGACCATTAATCAGACCAACCCTAGCTCTGCTCACTGGCTGAGTGACCTTGGGCCGGTCGCCTAGGTTCCCTGAGTCCCAGTTTCTCCCCAGGATTGTGGTGAGAGCCGAAGGAGTTAATACATGAGAACACCAGCACGGCTCAGGGCACAGAGTAGACCTCTGCCTGCCTTCCCACCTTCCCGTCAACCTGGGGGACGGGGCACACACCCAGGGAGGTCCAAGAGTCTCCCTAACAACGGCCTGGAAGAAGGCAAAGAGGCAGGCCGTGGTTTCAATTAAAATGCACTGTTTCTCTCAGAACAGAAGAAAGTAATAAACCAATGCAGTATATCATTGCAGTGGAATTAACAGCCAGATAGAAGAAATAGAAGAGAAATTTATAACCTTAATCAATCAATATCTCTCTCCACACACACAAATACACATACCTCCATCATCTGCTTTATTTACATGACTCTATCACCTCCCAAATAATTCTCAGTAATTTCCAGCAGCAGCTATGCCCGCAGCTGAGCTCCAGGGGCAGGCTGGATTATCCAGGAAGGCTGCCCCTCCTCCCCTCCTCCAGGAGGGTTCGTAGAACACAGGAGCAGCTCGGAAGCTGGGCGACACCACCAGCCACAGGGAACAGCCAGCGCCCTGGCCCTCCCGCCTCCGAGTCGCCTGCAAGCCCGGGCAGGTTCCCAGCCAAGCAGCGGCGTCCTTTCTCCGCTCTCCTGCGGTGCCTGCCCGTTCAGTCTTTGCTCCCTTTCACCAAAGTTCCCCATTCCCGCCTGTAATTCAGTTTTATAAAATCTGCTCCTGAAAAGTCCTTTTCCCAAGCAACAGTCGCATGAACTCAAAGGTCTGAATCTTTTAAATTGGATAAAACACATGATGTTGCCTAGCTAGCTGCCAGGTCTACTGAAACCTGACTTCATTTGGGGGAAAAGGCTCCCTTCCCATTACCGATGGTGGCACCAGCTCCCACTTGGCTCAGTCTTTTCAATCCTATCATGTATCCAGAGCAGGTGGTCCAGGACACTGATTTAATCCCCAAGCATCTACCACTTCCTGGGGCTTGTACGGGAGCGCCACACAGATACAAGGTATGCCAAAGAGCTCGGGAGCCGTTTGTCTAGAGACATGGCTGCACAATTCCCCAACCAAGGTCAAAAGGATTATTATTTTTTTTCTTTTTCATCACCTTTATTCCAGGGAAGAAACAATCCACATATTTATCTGTCAGAAGACTGACTTTAAGCAGGAACGGGATATGGGGCTGCTTAAGCATTTCAAGGAAATCAATCGTGGAACCCTCAAAATCACCTCTGCATGCTCTCTTCTGAGAGTGCTGTTCCCAGCTGACTCTGATGAGAATTTTGTTACCAGCCAAGTCCTCTCCGGATACTAAGAGTTGAGAAAATGACAACTTCATCCATATTCATTCTGTTTGAAGTTTTGTTATTGCTTTGTTCTTTTTGTTTTCTAATAGATTTGATTTCAAGTATTAATAGGGCCTTCGAAATACAAAGAACCTGGAGTGGAGTGAGAGGCGGTTTAGGGTTTCTTCCTTCTTTTGTTTTGTTAATGATAAACATGTATGTGTATATACAAAGATACAGATATATGCGCATGCACATCTTTTCTTTAGTGAACGGTACCGTGACACCTCCATAACTAGTAGATCATTTTGTACAGGGTGCTTTGCTTAAGGCCAAATGTAATAGAGTCCTACAAAATATTCCCCATTAGTGTGGTGATTCTCAATGGGCAATTTTACTCCCAGGGGACATTCAACAATGCCTGGAGATATTCTGGCTGTCACAGCCAGGGGGAGGGGTGCTACTGGTATCTAGTATGGGCCAGAGATGCTGCTAAACATCTTATAATGCACAGGACAGTCCCCTGCAACAAAGACTTTTCCAGACCAAGCCGTTAACAATGCTGAGATTGAGAAACCCTGAGGCTGGTACTTAGATTCACAACCAGCGTTCGAACAAAACCAAACCGCAGGAAGGCAGAGCTGGAGTCCACACCAGGAAAGAGCATGTTCTCGCTTCCTGTGGCCTCCTGGACCAAGCCTTCTGTACCCCTGACACCCGCACCCCCAGATCCCTAGCCCACAGTTAGGAGCCGATCAGATGGGGAAAAGCAGAGGCTCCTTAGGGACATAATGACAGTGCAGAAAAGTTCCCTTTGTCCTTGTTCATTTGCAGCACATGCACAGGGATGCAAAGGTCACTGCTGAATTTAAATAACCCCCTGTGATAAATCTGCATGAGCCCGATTTGTTCTAGGGGACTTGTTGGATTAAACGAACACAATTTAATGTTCTATAGGACAAGGCCTCTTTTCATAGCTGAAAGAGGGAATGAGGGTGATTTAGAGTTTCATACATACTCACTCGCTGTATCATCCACTTTGCGTCTGGACTTATGAATATCAGCTCATCATCTAGCGGCCGTTTCTACCCATTCAGAGGTTAGCTTTCCATTAGGAAGGAATAAAAGAGGCGGCAACAGGAGATTTCTATAATTTTCACAATGAAGAGAAAGCACCAATATTTGTATGTATCCTTGTCCCTCATCTGGTGCGTTTCTTCTTTTTAATCTCTGATTTTATACATGAGGTAATATATCCTTCTGTTTTCCAGGAGAAGGTGGTTTTGTAAGCACATTACCACCAAATGAGGCTATGCATAAACCTAAGACTTAGCTTACTCAAGATACTAAATTATTTTTCAGCACCACTGTCTTATGAGCTAACATTTTTTGTTACAATATACTGAATATCAAATATTTGTTTATTCATTAAAGTAGGTCTGAGTTCCACTTTAGTAACAAATTCGGCTAAACTCTATAAATTTCGAAACAATACAATGTTATCTAAATATTATATAGCCCATATTTTTTATCAACCACAAAGCCCTAGTTCTGATGTCTTGCTCATGAACAATTAAAGAGACAGGAAACATAAGTTAGGATATGAAAGTTGACTGGGGGTGATGGCAGAGAGATCACTTTGAATCCACAGTTAAACCTCAAAACTCCAATGCTATCAGGCAAGAGTGTACAATGAATCATTCATGTTGGTACCCTGTCCTCAGGTGCATCTCACAGCACGTGGGTCCTCCTTCTCTTGTTTCTCTAGACTAAAGTCTAGAATCTTATTCACCAGGCTGTCAGGGTAGCAACATCAGCATCATCTGGGAACTTGGTAGAAATGCAAATCATTGGGCTCCGCCTCAGGTCGCTCTAGTCTAACGAGCTTGCCCCGTGATTACTATGACACTGAAGTGTGGTCTAGATTTTTGTGACCTCTTCTGTTAACACTCACCCACTATGTCTTATACCATATACTAAAAGCAAGCTCATATTATTTAGAGTTGACATACAAAATAAGGATATCCAATATTTTCATAAGGCACTCTCCTGTTTTAATAGGCAAAACTGTCTAACCCCAAGGGAATGAATAGTTAAGGGTAGAATTTGAGGTACTGCTGTGGCAGACACACTTTGGAAGAGGAGCTCTTCCTCTTAACTCACCTGGTAAGTCTACCTACACTTAATGAGTAGGCTTTGGTCAGGTTTATCCCAAGATGCTCAGTGAATGTAAAATAAATAAAATAAATATAGCTGAGCTTCACTTTCACTAAAATACAGGTGAAGATGCCAGTGTGCCAGTGTCAGGGCCAAAGGGAGGTCCTGCAACCGCAGGAAGGAATTTAGAAAGCCATGCCCCGGACAGCCCGTCACCAGGAGAGCCGGAGCAAGCGAGGGCTGCTTTCACAGACGCAAGTCCTCAGCACAGCCTATGCCAGTCTTGGGTTTATGTCGAACAGGGGCAAAGGAAAGAATAAAGGGATCTCTTTTATGTATGCTTTCCCCTCTGAAATAATTATTTCAAGTAGGCCTCTCAGAAGGAATACATGAATACATATTTCAACATAATTTAAAAATACACAAAGAAAGACATTAGTAAACCAAAAAACAAAGGCGTGCCTATTTGCTACTCTAATATCTTACGATACTGCAGACATTCATGAGTCTTTTAACATTTATTTTCTAATGATATAATGCCTCTCAAACTAGCTCCAGTAGCAACAGATGGGTTTCAAGGTCAGCTTAACTTGTTTCTGTCCCCTGCGTAGTCCTCTGGCATTTCCCTCTGCAGAGGGACCCAGGCTTCGGGGCTCTGAAGTCCTTGCCCCAGCCCCTCTTATTCTAGCCGGCCCTGACCTCCCCCCTATTCGGACATTTTTCCTTGTGCACAGCTTATATGCCACAGAGTTTGCCGTTTATTTATAAACTGCCTCACATTTTTGCTAAAGTACATTGTATGTGCGATTCCTATTTTTTCCCATGAGACTAAATTCCCTGAGTGCATAAACTATCTTATACTTTGTTATATCATCCATCCTGCCAACACCTGGGGTATAGAACAGCAGCAGAGCAAAGTAGTGGGCAACATATATTATAAAACTGAATGCAAGCTTCCCATGCTACATATTAATGAGTAAGGAGAGACATTGTTGTCTTTGACGTACACCTTCCTCAAGAGAGGGGAGTTGTATGCTCATAACTTACACAAACTTTACTCCAGCAAGGTATACAGGATGACTAACAATAATAACAAGCAACCTTCATGGAGTGGTTTACTAAATGCTGGCACTGGGCTAAGTGGATTCCATGCTGTAGACATGACTAAAACAGACATTCTGAAACCCTAGAGGACCTTCCTATACCTGTTCCCCAGCTCAGCCTGGATGAGCCATGTGTGGCCCGCTTGGATTTTGTTACAAGAGCTGGAAGGAAGTCTTGGAGTCCCTAATCACCCAAAGGGGCAAGTGAACACCAGCCTTTCGGGTGTCTTCTGTTTGGAACACAAAGTAGGGCTCTAGCTACTGGCCAGTGAAGGCATGCACATGCAAGAAGGTTACATTTGATTGAATCCAACTGCTCATCCTGGAATTAATCACAGGTTCTCTCTATAGGCCAGAACGGATTTCATAGTATTACAGCTTTTGTTTTCCTTCTTAAGCCACAGGAATTACTGAAGAAGGTCCACAGACTACCGATTCTATGTGATTTCAAATCCGATAGAAACAAACAAACAAACAAACAAACAAACAATTCTTTGGGTAGAGAACAGAGTGTTCAATACAGAAATCTCTTTCCCTTCCTGGGTCCAGGACATCTGTTATCTGCTGCAAGCTGTGGATCATTAGAATTGATATTATTTGACTTTGCATTAATCATTTTAATCTTTATTTATTATGTAGCACATTGCCAAAACAAAACAAAACAAAACTCTATAAATTTCAGCTCTACCACAGAGGAAGGAATGATAGGTCCATTTAAAAGAGTCTACGTCCAATTTTTAGCTGAAAAAATCTGAAGCACATATCTTTCATTACTAAGAAATATTATATTAACATAACTATTTCAGGCAAATGACTTTAGAGACACAGGAAGGAATGTCAGAAATTAAAGTCTCTCTTAAAAAAAAATTCTCACCAGAGGATATGTTTATTGATTTTAGACAGGGAGGAGGGGAAAGAAGAGAGGGAGAGAGAGGCAGGCAGACAGACAGACAGACAGACAGACAGAGAAACATTGACCAGTTGCCTCCAATATGCATCCTGACTGGGGAGTGAATCTGCAAGCTAGGGATGTGCCCTGACTGGGAATTGAACCCATGTCCTTTTGTTGTAAGACATGATGCTTCAACCAACTGAGCCGCGCAGCCAGGGCTAAAGTGTCTCTTTGGAAAGCTGGTTGAGCTGGCTGAAAGTTGCTCCATAGGCGCTGTGGTACTTAGAGCAACAGGCTTAACAAAATCACACTAGACTTGTGGTTCTGTGAATCACAATAGAAACAGACATAATAAAAAGATGATCCCTACGGAGTTTTTTAGTTTATCAACAGCCTTCAAACCCTTCATGGCATTCAGTCTTTCATGAGCAACCCTGTGAGGTAAGGTTATTCTCATTTTCCAGATAAGAATCTGAGGTCTAAGGAGAATAAATGACATGCCAGTAACCAGAGTTAAAGCTATCAACCTACACTGCAGAGCTTCCATGTGCCAGGCACTGTGCGAAGCATTTCACATGAGAACTTCTATATTCTTTGCAATGATCCTTTCTCATTGAACACTGCAGTTCAAAGAGTTCAGTAATTTTCCCAAGTTCACGAAGCTGTTGAAGGTGTCTGATGTAGTTTGTTTTCCTATTTTACAGATAAGAAGTGCAGGGCAAGGATCTGAAACTCGAGACTTCTAACCTCAAATGTTACCTCTTCCATGAAACACGTCTTGACCATCACTTTTGCCAACCTCATAATGAGTGAACCTTCTCTACCATAATCCATTATTGTACTCTTTTATTGTATTATATTTGTTAATCACTTTAATTTCATTTTCCCTGGGTCCCTAAGAAATGGACCATGTCTTAAGTTTACAACCCTATTTATTAGATCTTGTTTGTAAACTAGCAGGCACAACATATGCTTGGTGAGGGAACAAATGAATAAACAATATCCAGTGTTTTCTTATCATGTGTCTGTGACTTACAAAGCATGCTATACATTTATTGTAGGCAATTTAAAAAGTTACGCTAAAATGTCATTCCTGGCACAAATGCTTTTAAAAAGTCTGTGGCAAGAACGGGAACATTATAAATATGGTTAAGGCTCTTATTAGGTAGGATAGGCCAAATTGTGACAATATAATACTTTCTTAACATTCATGTGCAAACTTTTAAAAGCTGTATAAAAGACAGCTTTAGCTAAATAAGTCTACATGTTCTTCACTGCACATAATGTACCATCTATGTTCTTCACATCCAACCCAGATTCTTCCCTGTGAAACTTATGCTTTACTTTCAGCTGAAAGTGCCCGTCTTTTCATTTATCGTAAAGAGGGGGCTGGTCTCACTGTCACTGATCAAGGGGCAATGAAATCAGATTCTGCAGGGGCTGTGAAACGTGAAGATGTCTGTGTCCTCATCTTCTTTACTATGACTTCTTTTTGTCATTGTTCTCTCTCTCACCTTCCTGAAGCATCTGAATTCATTTCTCTGTAACCATATCAAACAGAGCTCTTCGTTCTAGGAACACAGTGACTCAGGCGGGACTTCCCGGCTCAGCTCAGGGGTTCTTCACGCGCAGAAGCAGTTTTGCCTGCTTAGCGGGGCTCTGAAAAGTTGGGCTAGATGCCCAGTCTCTGAGACTGCTCCTTCAAGTTCAAGCAGATCCCCATCAGACACTGAGAGCTGATGCCCACTCTTTCTCTTATAATGAAATGTGATTCAAATCCCGATTCAACACTGTTAGAATGCTAAACTCTGCTTAACAAAATGACTGACTCGCTCACAGTTAGAGAAAAATCAATAGTTTCCAAAAACCTTGGCATTCTCTTCAAATTATGTTAATGGGAGCCTCACATTTTTAAATGCGTGGGGCCAGCTATATGTTTCTACTTTAACAAACATAGGCAGGAGGAATAATGGCCAACTGGACCAGCGGTTTGTTTGGAAACCTGAGCATGTCCACACCAACAAACATCAACCTACCCTGTTTGACCACTATCAACTCACTTGCCCAGGGTGAGAGAGCAGTCGCGCCTTCGGATTTACATTCCTCTAAATTTCAATGAATTAAAACTTTATCCATCACAATTCTCACTGAGTGTTTTACTCCCTTGTTAAGATGTAGAAGAGGCAAATCACAGGAAAGCAATAAACTGGGATTTACGCTACAAAGCATTTTTCCAGTGCACGCACTTGTCTCAGATTGCGTTCGGCCAAATTCCACACTGGCCTTTTTTGATGCTTATTCAAAAAAATTAAGTTTTCATTACGCCCTCCAGAAATTTTATGAACAAAAGACCAGAAAATAAAAACTGTGCATACTTTATGCAAAGATTGAGATATCAGAAGCTCTCCTAAACATTGGCACTTCAGCGAGGGGTACGTAGAGGAATCACAAAAAATTGGGGGCTTAAAGTAAAGGCTTTAAGGAGAGCATTCAGAGCAAGCTGGTCTGAGACCACGCAAGGGAGCAACTGAGAGAAGGAGGGATGTCCCCCAACCGGCTGACCCACAGCCAGGCTGCTCTCCCCCAAGGGACAGAGAGGCAGCCGTTGGCCCTTTGAGTATCCTGGGAACCACTTTTTATTATTTCGAGTAATGCAAATCTAAGGCTTTCTATGAAAGCCTCTAATTTTTATTAGCTCTCTTCACCTCGGTAGCAGCTGAAGTTAGAATATACCAACTAGACAAGCAGAACACTCAGCTTTTCTAAAGGTAGTTTTAGAAACTACCCCTAGAAAGGAGGATGCTGTTCTCCACACAATAAAATAAATAAGGGGATAAATAAAATAATATATGTAAGCACGTGTCCGGCTGATGGATTTAACAGCTAGACGACCAATTTTAAAAAGCCATATGAGCACTCCCTTACCTGTTTTGATATTGATGGCAAAAAAGTTCTGAGGGTTCCCACTTGTAATCCTGTATGTCAGTTTTTCACTGGAACTAGAGTCAGGATCCTCGGCCTGGATCTGAATGATAGAGACATCCTTTGGAGAGTTTTCCATGACAACCGGATAATAAATAGGTTCCGAGGTCAGCGGTGCATTGTCGTTCACATCCTCGATTTCGATGTAGACCTCAATAGTGGAATACAGTGGAACAACGCCCCGATCCGTGGCATACACTGTCAGCCAGTAGGACCCTGTTGTCTCTCGATCAAGAATGTCGGCGGTAGAAATGACTCCTAAGAGAAAACAGAGAGAGCGTGATTGCTACCATAAAACTGAAAGACGTTAAGTAAGTCATCCCGAATTCAGGAGGGCTGTGCTAAGTAATCTTGGCCTATAAAAAAATCCATAATGTGAGATTACATGAAGATGTTCCTCCTTACATTAAAAAAAAAAACAAAACCATTTTGTGTAAAACCATATTAAATAGTACTCCTGCTGTTTGAGGATTATAATTAGATTCGCAAATACTTTGAATGAATTTTAGGGATAGACAGAATCTCAATACGTGCATACAAAATATGGACGAGACGATAGGAAGCAATGAGAAGAGAATGGGGTGGAGGTCAAAACACTTCCGTGTTGCATGGGAAATTAGAGCAATCTCAGGTCAATATCTCCATTTGACCTGATATTGAACTGATCTCCTTTGCAACAAAAAAGCTCTCTCAGGGTAAATTATTTCTTATGTTCATTCACAAAAATGAAAAAAGGCCTTTCAAATATTATTTTGCCTGTTAGGATAAAAAAACTACTTGGCATGCAAAGATGTAAGCCTTTTTCATACCGTTTCCCTGAACATCAAATGTCACAGTTATTCCAAACAATCAGTGAAAAAGCCATCCCAACACACTTTCTGAATGAGCACCAGCTCCCTGAAGAACTCTACAGAGAGCCATAAATAAACTCACAGTTACTTTGAGAGATACTCATGGAAAATCATTCAGAATTAGGAGCAGAAAAATGCCCAATCCTTTCCCTCCTACCTTTCTCATTTCATGCTTAAACGAGTGCCAACCAGGAAATCAGATTCTTCCAGAAGAGACAGAGGAGGCACAGTGTTCTTCAGTGTCTTTATAGCCCTCCCCCAAATCACCAGGCTGAAGAAACTTACTATGGAAACAGGGACATAGCTGAGCCCAGCTTATAAAAACCCCAAAGTAGTCAGGATATTCAAGAAAGGCATGGGATTCATGTGATAACCTTAAAGACACTCATGGAAGGACTCAGAAAGAAGTCCTTCAGTTCTGACCTGAATCCTCTACCTTCTGTATCCCTGTCAGACTTTGGACTGTAGCAGGTACACGATTTGGACTACAGGCCCTGCATCAGCAAATTGCCAAGTGCAGCAACTGAGAGAGAGGAGGGCATCTGCCCAGAAACAATTAGGCTGAAATACTCAGTTGCCTAAAACTCAGAACAGCTAAACTCTTCAAAGCAGATAATGGAACTGATGCTGACCTTTCAGCTCCAAAGCCATCCACCAAAGAGCCTTCACAGTGTTAGGCCATGGGACAAAAGATAACATTAAATATTCTCAATGGAAATATGTAAAACACAGCAGGTCCCTATAGATTCATGGATGATACCTGAAAGCTGGAAATGCTAACATGGCATTGGAAGAGCAGATTCTAGATATTAGATAAAGAAGAAAAACAGGAAAATAAAAAAATAATGCTTGCAAACATGAGGCTACGTGTCCACTGACGGAAATGAGTAACAGGCAGCCGTATAAACCAGGTCGAAGCAGGGTGGAACGCCAGCTTGACATCAAGGTCCGGAGAGCCAGCCAGGTGTGCGAGCACCTGCAAGTACAGGGCACAGATCCATCGCCAAAGCATGGCTAGCTCAGGGGAATGCTCGCAGCGGTCCTAGCCATGTGCCTGCACACAGACATGGGTCGTGTTACTGCCCAGGGGGACTGGAGCTCTTCAGGTCAGAGGAGGGTCATGTGATGGGGAAACCAAGTGGTCTCTGAAATGAAGACAAAGAACAGGCAGGCAGGTAGGATCTAGGACGTGGGAAATAATCTGTGAAAAATGTTCTAAAGGCGCTGGAAGGCACCTCTTGAATGACATCTGCCCGTTTAATTTATAAGCATCTAGTGTGCCCTGCGTCGGACACCTCAGGAATGGAGGTAAGTGAGAGAGGATCTCTGTGTTCAAGAGTCTCACAGACTTTCTGAGTAGACAGATCTTGAACGAGGAGATTTGCACTGAGTGGATAACTGCACAGTTCACAGCCAAGAGGACTCAGCCTCATGTGGTTGAGACTGATACACTGGAAGGGCAAAACATCTGGAACCAGAAGGGGTTGGGAGACAAGTGAAATAGCATTTACTGAGCATCCGTGATGTGCTATGAGACTTGCAACACGACTTCCCTATAATGTGTATATTATCATTCTCTCTTAGAGATGAGGGCATCATGTATGCTAAGAGTTTGGAAGAATGTTTGCAACGTAGTAGATGCTGAGTATAAGATAAATCAATGTGAATCAAGTAGTACCAAAAGCCTTATAAATGGTAACTACACCCCCAAACAGGGGGCAACCTGGACGGGAGAGAAGTCAGGGACAGACTATCCTGTTACGATGTTTATTTTTTCTCTGGTCACAGGGCATTCTCGTACAGTCTTTATGACTTGCCCATGCCATACCCTTCCATAAAAATACGCTTGGGGAACAGAAAAGTAAGGCTACTAAAAGAACATAACCCAGTAAGCAACAACATCAGAGACGTTGGTGTTGTTTGTACCTGTGTACCTTGCCTGACCACTCGCCCCACATGTACTCACGTGCACTCACACACACACAGATTCGCAGCCACAGAATCGCTCTGTGATCTCTGCAAGTCATGTAATTCTCTTTTCTAAGAGCACCAGTCAGACTGGAAGATGATATATCACAGACTTTGGTCATTAAATGATTTTGAGAAGTCCTTGGATGAAAGGTATCCACTAATGCAAAGTAAATTATATGGGTGTAATTTTACTGTATTTTTAGACGAAGGATCAGAAATGTCCTCTATAAATCAGAATTCTCTCTTATTAAGATAAACTATGTCTATGGCTATATGTTTACTCATTAACTAGAAGTGTGAATGAGTATCGTGGAACACAGCGTTCAAGCATCAGTCTCATGATCCAAAAACTTGAGGACAAATTTAAAAGAGCATCTGAAATGTGTTAACAGTCATTTTAAGATTCATCTAAGGCTGGTCCATATGAACTGTATTGCTACAACTTGTACCAGGGAGAGCACTTGCTCCCTCTCTTCTCCGCGCTCACAGGTCACAAATGAAAATGCAAATCCACACAACCTTTACCGTCAAGCAAACACTCACTTTCGAGGTTGCCCAAGGGTTGCCAAAATCATATCATGAGCCCTTAATTTGTGACAACCATCAGGCATTCTTTACTACCTTTTTTAAAAAATTGAGGTACAATTGGCATAGAATAAACTATACATGTTTCAACAATTTGGTAGGTTCTGATACCCATGAAACCATGAATACAACCAAGATAACAGACATGACCATTATCCTTAAAAGTACCCTCCTCCTCATTTTTAATCCCAATAATAAATGTTCCCAATTCTCCCTACTGCCAGGCAATAGATTAGCTTCCTGTCACTACGACTAATTTGCATTTTCTACAATTTAATAGAAATGCAGTAATACTGATGTACTCTTTTAGTTTGGCTTCTTTCAGTCAGAATAATTATTTTGAGATTCACCCATATTGTATGTAACACTGCATCATCCCTACTCCATTTTATTTCTAAGTAATATTCCATTGTATGGACATAGCACAATTTTTTTTTTTTTTGTATTGACTAGCTCAGGGACATTGAGGTTGCTTTCACTTATTAGATGTTACAAATAAAGCTGCTAAGAACATTTGCATACATTTGCTACAGACATCCTTTCATTGCTCTTGGGTACCCAGGAGCAGAGCGGCTGTACCACATGGCAGGTCTGCGTCTGCGCTGTTTTACACCCCCACTAGCAGTGAAGGCAGCGCGTCCCTGCGGCTCCTCATCCTCGCGTGCAGTGTACTTGGTATGGCTACGTGCCTTCATTTTAGACATTCTACTGGGTATGCAGTGACATCTTGACGTTTTAATCTGCATCTTCCTGAGAGTGTTGAACATCTTTAAAAGTGCTTATTACCATCTGCGTATCTTGTTTGGTTAAATATTCAAATTGCTTGCCTATTTTTAAAATTGGATTGTTTTCTTGTTAAGTTTTGGTAGTCCTTTAGATATGTGGATAAAACTCCTTTTTCAGATAAGTGATTTGCAACTATTTTCCTCTAGTATGTGGCTTGTTCATTCATTCTCTTAATAATATTTTTTGAAGAACAGAAACTTTTAATTTTGATGATATCCAAGTTATCGATTTTTCTTTTGCTGCCAGAGGAAAGGAAGTAGGTGGAAGGATGAAAAAAGGGAAAGGGAGTAATCAAAGAACATGAATGACCCACTGACATGAGGTGGGGATAGACTGGGGGAGTAGGAGGTGGGCTGGACAGAGGAGGGGAAAGGGGGAAATATTGGGACTGCTATAATAGAATAAATAAGAATAAAATAAAATTATAGAAAAATCTTTGCCTAATTCAAGGTCATAAAGGTTTTCCCCTACATTTTCTTCTAGAATTTAATAATCTTAGGTTTTATATTTATATCTATGATCAATTTTGAGTTAATGTTTGTAAATGGTGAATGTAATGTTTGTAAGTTGATTTTTTTTGTATGTAGATATTAATTGTTCCAGCCTCACTTGTTGAAAAGACTATTTTTTGTCTGAATTGCCTTAGTATTTCTGTCAAAAATCAATTGATCATATACATATGAGTCTATTTCTGAACTCTTCATTCTGTTTCATTGATCTGTTTGTCTATCTTTACACTGATATCACACTGTTAATGTATCGTCATAGCGAATCTCAAAATCAGGAAGTATAAGTCTTGTTATTACGCTGGTTTTTTTGCAAATTTGTTTGGGCTATTCCAGATCCTCTGTGTTAACCTATAAGTTATAGAATCAGCCTTAGAATTCATATAAAACTTAGAAGGATCTACTATGGTTTTGACTGGGATAGCATTGACTATATAGATTATTTTGGACAGAGCTGGCCTCTTAATAACTTTTGAGTATATTGATCTTTAAGTCTCTCTCTCCATTTATTTGAGTTTTATTTCTTTCAACATTGCTTTATAATTCTAATATGCAGATCTTGAACATCTTTTGTTAAATTCATTCCTAAGTATTTAATTATTTTCATGCTATCTAAAGGCACTATTATTTTAATTTCAGTTGTTGGTTATAAGTATATAAAATATAATTGATTTTTGTATGGTGATCTTATATCCTGTAACCTTTTAAAACTTACTTATCTTAGTTGTAATAGAATTTTTACAAAGTCCATAGAGTGTTCTGATAGATGACCATACTATCTCCAAAGAGGGACAGTTTTACTACCACTATCATCACTGCCATCATCTCCACACCCATTCATTATGTGCCTGGTATTATATAGCATGTGCAATAAATGCATTATTCATTATATTTTCTAAACCCCTCACTTAGTCAGCTTATTCGTACCAAGCACCCATGAGGTCATTACTGTTTTTATCCCCATACTACAGATAAGAAAACAAAGATTAGGTAAAGTAACTTGCCAATGATCACTCACCTAGTAAATAGAAGATCTGGTTCTCAAACCCTGGTCTGTCAAATTTAAGATCAATTGTGAACTAAAACACTATCAATTCATATAGATATCAAGGACTTCTGGTCAAAATGGAGTGTAGGTAGACAAGCTTCACCTCCTTGCACAACCATAAGAAGGATCACAACCTCAAAACAAAAACACCCAGAACTGCCAGAAAATTGAACTGCATGGAAATCTGACAACCAAGGATTTAAAGAAGCCATAGTTATCACTTGGGTAGAAGGGGAAAAGAAGGGGAGCTGAGGCAAAGAGGACACAGGACAGGGGTGAGGGGGTGGCAGTGGTGGGTGGAATGGGTGGTCCCACAATCACATGCGGTGGATAAAAATTGGGAGTGATACCTTGGGAGCAAGGGATCCCGACCTCAGTCCAGACCACATGGCTCAAGGAAATATAAACCCTCATAGCTTCTGGCTATAAAAAGCAGTGGGCATTGGGGCATTGGAAAAAACTGCCGGCCTCTTGGGAAAGTCCATTTAAAGGGCCCACACGGTGCAAACACACCCACTCTGGGAACCACCACCAGGGCAGCAGCCAGAGGGGTGCCAGTCACATACAGGAAGGGGATGAAGTGACCGGAAATGGGGCGATTGCTGAGCAAGCCTTCAGCAGACAGGCAGCGACCTTGCCCCCTCTCCGACCCCTCCCCCCACAACAGAACCACAAATGGTGAAGCGGGTTGTCCTGCCATGGTGAATACCTAAGTCTCCGCTCCATAAAACTTAACAGGTGCTCTAAGACAGGAAGTCAAAGCAGCTCTACCTAATACACGGAAACAAACACAGGGAAGCTGCCAAATCAAGGAGACAAAGAAATATGGCTCAAATGAAAGAACAAATCAAAATCCCAGGAAAAGAACTATGCAAAACAGAAATAGCCAACCTATCAGATGCAGAGTTCAAAATAGCGGTGATATGGATGCTTGGAGAACTCACTGAGTATGGCAAATGCATAAGGGAAGAAATGAGGGCTAAACTAAATGAAATAAAGAAAAATTCACAGGGAACCAACAGTGAAGGGAAGGAAGCCAGGGTTCAAATCAATAGTTTGGAACGTAAGGAAGAAATAAACAGTCAACCAGAACATAATGAAAAAGCAAGAATTCAAAAAAATGAAGAGAAAATGAGAAGACTCTGGGACAGCTCAAAAGTGCCAACATCCAGATCAAAGCGATGCCAGAAAGAGAAGTGAAAGAGCAAGAAATTTAAAAAATTTTTGAAAAAATAATGAAAGAAAACTTCCCTAATTTGGCAAAGGAAATAGACATGCAAGTCCAGGGAGAACAGAGAGTCCCAAACAAGATGGATGCAAAGAGGCCCATGCCAAGACACATCATAATTAAAATGCCAAAGATTAAAGATAAAGAGAGAATCTTAAAAGTGGCGAGAGAAAAGGAGACAATAACCTACAGGGGAGCTCCCGTAAGACCATCACCTGATTTCTCAAAAGAAACTTTGCAGGCTAGAAGAGACTGGCAAGAAGTATTCAAAGTGATGAAAAGCAAGGACCTACAACCAAGATTACTCTATCCAGCAAAGCTATCACTTAGAATTGAAGGTCAGATTAAGTGGTTCCCAGACAAGGTAAAGCTAAAGTTCATCATCATCAAACCCTTATTATATGACATGTTATAGGAGTTTATTTAAGAAAAAGAAAATCAAAACTAGGAACATTAAAATGACAACAAACTCACAACTATCAACAACTTAATCTAAAAAACAAAACCAAACTAAGCAAAAAACTGAAACAGGAAGAGAATCATAGATATGGAGATCATTTGGAGGGTTATTAGTGGAGAGGGGGAAGGGGAAGTTGGGGGAAAGGTACAGGGATTAAGAAGCATAAATGGTAGGTACAGAATAGACAGGGGGACATTAGGAATAGCATAGGAAATGGAGAAGCCAAAGAACTTGCATGCACGACCCATGGACATGAACTAAGGGGGTGGGGATGCTGGAGGGAAGGTGGGTACGAGGCGAAGGAGGGCAAAGGAGGGAAAATTGGGACAACTATAACAGCATGATCAACAAAAAATAAAGCAGTCAAATGAAAAAATACATATAGATATCAAACTTGCATAGTATTTTGTGCCCAAAGAAATTTTTTCTCCTGTGATAGAGAAGTGTTCTTAATTGGGCAAACAACGTTAAGTTAATATTACATTTTCCTTCATCAGTTCTTCATATTGACTGTAGAAATCATCTTAGGGTACTTCTTGGTATTTTTTTGTAGAATATCAAAAAATAAATGAAATAGTACTGATCATCTGGAAAAAGAGTTTGTTTTGATTTAGAAAAATATGCAGAATATAATGTTTTTGACGTATTCTTGGCCCATTACCCAACACAGTGCTGGAGCATTGATCTCCAGAAAGGAGTCCCCTTCCATGTGCCTGTTATAGAAAGTAGGCAGGCAGGTTCTTTAAGGAGAGTCTCTGCTTAATCATTAGAGTCTTACTGCCAACAACAGTGCCTGATATAGCTACCACTCAATAAATCTGTTTTCATGAATAAAGTCAGTCAGTCCTGATGCTGAATCAGCAGTATGATAGTTTATATCAGTGATGAGATTAAGTCAACCTCACTCAAATCAGACCTGGAAGGGACTTCAAAGACTATTAAGTATAACCAACCCTCTAACGAAAGCATTCCCTCCCACAACATCCTTGACCAGGCACTCAACCTCTGCTCTGAATCTGGTAACAGGGCCCTCTCTATTTATCGGGTATTTCAGCTAATGGGAAGTTCTTCACACTGAGGCAAAATTTTGGTCTCTCTCATTTCGTATGCTATTTCTACTCTGCCCCCCGCCCCCCACACACATCACAGAATAAAACAGAACAAGTCTGCAAACCACTGTTCACTGTGACAGCTCTTTAAGCATCAGAAGATGACTGTTTCTTTCCAGGGATCTTCTTCTCCAGTCTAAGAATTCCGACCTCATGTGCTATGTAGGCTTCTAGTCCTTTCTTCCTCCTCAGTCATCTCTGTCTCTGAATGAACAGGGTATGACCTCTGTCCATTAGCAACTGTGTATTGAGTTGGGGGTGGAAATGGGTGAGTAATATATTTTATTAAAAAATAAACAGTTCCCAGTGTGTTTGGAGCATGTTCCAGGTAGTGCTGCTCAGTGACAAAACACAGGTGGAATGTCCAGATCTGGACTTCTCCTACTGTCGCATTTTCATCTGTCACAGAAATGCTCAGAGTGGATTCAACTGAGGTGCTCAAATTTTATGCTGATATTTATGAAGTTGTCATTTAAAAATTCCTTAGAAATACATTTGAGATTTTTTATAACTTTTGTTTTTGAGATATGCTCATGTTTATACATTTTTTCTTTTCCTGTTTCATCTTTATTTGCTGTATGAAAAAGACAACAGCAGACCAGAATTCTTTGTGCACCTTAATATTTCATTGTATAAGCACACACACAAACAGTATGAATGTTATGTACATATATACGAATGTATGCAAGTGTGCAGGCATTTATAAGAACTGTGCACAGCTTCAACTGCAATTAGGTGATCCCCGCATGAAGCACATGTCAGCTATAATTGTTCTTCTTCATTCAAAAACAAGTAGTAGAAAAAAATACGTACATTGTTCTCATCAAATAGGCTCTAAATATTTGAGAGGAAATAAAAAACTGTATGGAACTCTTCTCAGTTGGACGGCTATTATATGATGGGGTATTCACTTTATCAATTTTCCAGCCATATCCCTAAATGCCAAATCACAAGTCTCAATGACACCTTGCCCCAAAAGAAGGATACCCAAACACCCACACTAGTGCTAAAACAACCTGTCAAATAGTTCAGGGAATACTTTGGGGGTCATGTGCTTACAGCACAATGAAAATCATGCTGCAGAGATAAGCATTATGGATTCTGAGGCAGTTAAAAAAGACAACATAACAACTTTAAAAACACCCAGATAGCATTTTCTTCACAGATGCTCAGTCTATTTATTTGTGCATATATGTTTCATTATTTCAGTGAGTCAAAACATTAACTACTAATTCTCAGTGCATTTAAAATATTTTTTAACTTTCTATTTTGAAAACATTATACATTCACAGGAAGGTGCAAAGAGATGTACAGGGGTTCCTATGCCCTCTTCAGCCGGCATCTTCCAATGTTAACATCGAAGTGCGTTTTTAAACTGCTGAGGATCCTTGGAGTTCCTTCTTGGTCCCTGTAACTGCTTTTAGCCAACCCTGGCTTGCCTTCAGCAGGTTCACACAATAACTATTTTACTTTCTTTGTGCATTAATCCCTGGGCTCTTAATGCTTCAACAGGGATCATTGTTGTGGCCGAGTGGTCATAATTAAGAAAGAATGGGGATTTTTCCATTCTCATAACCCCAACCAGGGTCCCTCCACACAGTCCTACGGTCACATCTGTAACAGCTGCCAGTGCAGAATACATGACGCGACTGAAATGAGCTGAAATGGAATGAGCCGACATGAGTTGAGAAACTGTGGATGAATAGGATCTTAACTCAGATGTTTAAAGTTACTCAAATACATTTCAGTGTATACATATTATATAAGCATATACTTTTATATACTTTAAATATCACATATTTAATATATATTTAAATATATACTTTCATGTACTTTTTAAATTGTCAATTTTAAATGAATCACCCAGCTAATCAAGTGACAAAGTCAAGCCTGGAATCTGGAGCAGTGACTAGAAGTCACAGGCTCTTTTCATTACAGGAGTTGCCTGCTGATCTATCCACATGTGTCCATTATCATGAAAAAGAAGGCAATTCCATGCCCAGGAGCTCCTCACAGTGGGTTGTTATCAGCTCTTTGGTAATAGGAAATTCAATAGTATTATCACCGTCCTCTATTTCTAAAAGTTGCTGCAATATATTATTCTGAATCCATTTTTCTGTCTTCTCAGAGAATTCTCACATGTTGGACTGGTTTGAGGCCAGGTGAATTGGTGGACCAAGCCTTCATTCAATATCAATCACTCCTTTGCTTCTGTGCAAAGAAGGTTGCACAAGCTGCTCCTTTAGCCCCAGCTGCCTTCTGTGATCCACAAGTTTCAAGGTTTCAGATTCAGGGAGGGTCCCTCCCCCAGCCTGGCCTGGCTAGGGGGCCATCCCTCCGCCTTTATCTTAGCACTTTATTTTTGTCCCTCCATCATTTTACTGGAGCTTCCTATGAGAAGGGCCCATTCTGTCTTGTTTTTCTCTCCTCTAGGGTGGGGACTAGAAATCTGGAACGCTATAAATGTTGAATAAGTAAACTGAGGAATAACATCATAACATTTGGTAAATTCAAGCAAGTTGGGGTGTGTGGGTCTTTATAGACAAGCACTCTAACCAAGAGCTACATTAGCAAAACCAAACAAACAAAACTCAAACCTTGAGTCAACTAGACATTTTCCTATGCTGTGATCACTAGGCAAAATGAAATGATGGTTTGAGCTTGTCATCTATTTTCGACTTCCCTAACGTATATGCAGAATTCATGTGTACTGGCCCTGAAATGTAACATGACCTGTGAATTATCCTATTTGATAAGACAATTTTCTTAAAAATTATGTCCAGGTTTGGGCTGTCCATTTGCTACCAACAATGCAGATGACGTCATGGTGATATCCTCAAGGCTCAAAGCCAAGTGGCAGCCGTATGCAGCCATGAGTTGAGATTATCATGCACTTGGATGCTGCACTGCTCACAGGTACACACCACAGGCAGTAAGAATTTATGCCCTCAGCCCTCGGATAAAGTACCAGCAGGAGTGCTTTCTTTCCCTGGGCTCTCATTCACTGATTCACATCCACCCCGTGACACTTTTGTTCGACCCTGTCCCCTCCTCTTCATGCCTACTCCTATTGATGAGGTAGCTTTCGGGTTTGCAGGAGAAGAAAAACCCACAACACAATTGTGGGGAACAATTATATCCTGGGAGGCAAGCCACCTTCATTCCGTGTTACATCACAAAGCTCAAAACTGGAGAGCTGCACATAAGATTAAGACAAAGTGCTGCGGGCTGAATTCAAGCTTTTATTGGGAGTTAATGAAAATGGACAGCTTGCCTGTTTAGGACCTAGGAATTCCGAACTTGGCTGCGTGCTCTAAAGCCTCCCAGGCAGAGAAGACCTGTAGGCTTAGTAGGCATGCACTTGGGATTTGATGAGTTTTGGAAGACAAACTTTTCAGTACTGGTTTTTAATGGACTCACTATGTATACTGTTCTCGCTCTACAGTAATTCCAGTCTGTGTAGCTGGTACCAGGCACCAACATCCTGAAAACAGGAAGCACACAGAGAGTACTAGGCTGTAAGCCATACATCCAGCTTGCATTCAGTTTTCTTTCTTTCCCATAACCCAGAATCAAATATTTTCTCTGACCTGTGCTAATTTGCATCTCCGCCATACCCTGTACAATGGTATGTCCACGCAGTGAAATGGAAAGGAAAGTTGAAATCTAAAGCAATGGAAAATATGCTTTCAGACAATATAGGAAAAAAAATCTGGAAGTGGTTCCATGGAAAACATGGAAGTTATTACATGAAGGGCACTAATTAGTTAGGTTATATTTCTTTATAAGAAGAAATGAGCACAAACTTCAGCACACAGGATTTGGGTTAGACGTAGATTCTATTCACAATAGCAGACAAAGGGCTAACTATGTTTGGGAAGACTTTTGTATTCGTATGTTTCGGTGATAGAAGGTAGTTGAGAGATAACAGATAGACAGACAGATGGGGTGGGGGAGGGAAGAGGGAAGAAGAGGGGGAGAAAGGAAGATAGAAATCTTTGGAGCAAACTGGTTACTAGGTTAGTGTCTGTGTTTAAAAAAAAAAATAAGACTTCACTGTAGAAGAAAACAGGCAATATAAATAAATTTTTTTAAAAAGCCCCTCATAATCTCATGAGATAATAACTGTTACTATCCTTGGTGTATTGTTTTGTTCCATATTATTTTCACCCCAAAGCAGCACGTTTCTCTGTAGCTGTAGATTCTCACTTACCATTGCATGCTGAGTATTTTTCCACATCAATACCTATAGTTTTATATAATTCACTTTAATAAATTCCCCACTACTCCACTAACACAATCACATGTAAGCTTCTAATATATACGAATTTTCTCTGTTACACCATTGTTGTATACCTTAGAGGAATGGCCAGTATGTACTAGATGCTAAGTAAATACTTGTTAAAATAGTCATATGACATTTATCATTTATTTAATAAGGCCCCTCTTGCTAGGTCATTTGTTAGGTAATATTTTATTTTCCCTCATTATAATCATTATTAGATGAACAACTATGTGTCTATACCTTTTCCCAATTATTCTTTAGGATAAATTCCTAGAAGTAGAACTCATGGGCCAAAGGATATGTGCACCTTTAAGAGCATTTGAAGCATCTGCCTTCCAGAAAAGCTGTGCCTGTTGTTGCCTGCCAGCGGCTTAGGGTCCCATTTGTGAGTAAATCTTCGTAGGATTTGTATTATTATTGGGAAGAAAAATTAAAAATACTACAATTTACCATCTCTAGAGGTAACAACTGACCTCATAGATAAAAATCTTCAAACCATTCCTTGTCGTATTTTAACCATTGGCCTAAGCAAGAAATGACTGAGACAAAGCTTTGTTGACAAAGACGTGGTGTTGAAAATTTTCTTTAAAAGAAAAACTTCGCACGCAGCACAACTTTCATGAAATAAAATTTGCCCATAAAACCAAACCCTTCAACCTTGAGAAGTGCTATGGAATTTTTAAATAAAATGTCAGAACATAAACTTTAGCTCTTCAAGTAAGAATATTTTCAGGTAGATACGCTGTCAGTATTAGTCATACTTCAATCCAATATTTAGACTTCTTTACTACTAACTTGGCACAAAGAACATCTGGGGTCTCCAAACAGACCAGCTTATAAGCAAGTCTCCGTTTGGACTGGGACTCTGAATTTTGCTTAGAGAACCCTTTTCTCTTTGTAGAAGTTGGCCTTGAAGAAAGCGAATGACTGGAGCAAATGCGCTGGGCTGCTTGCGCAAGCGCACTGTCGCAAAAGCTCACGCGTGTGCTCGGTAAGCAATGCTGGACTGTACAAAATCCAATCCCCAATCTGGGATGGGCCCACTTTAACGTCCCTCCGTTTATGCTGAAATTTGGTGGGTTTTGAAAAATTTGGGGAACACTGTTTTCTTTCTTTGATTTCTCCCATATCAGAATAGGAAAACTGTAAGTAAAGCTGCATCCACCCAGATACAAATCTCCTCCCCACCCCTCCGCACCCCTCCCCACTGAGCAACAGCCTTCAGTAACTTCCCAATAAAATAATAAAAGTACACAACTCACATACTCTTCTCTCAAGTGAATGAATGCACTGACTCCCACAGCTGATCTGATATTTGCCAAGAAAATACATTGACTGAGTTTGCAGATAACTACACGTATGATGCCAAAATAGCTGAATTTATTCCCTTGGCAAAACACATTCTAGGTGATGGAAACAAAACACAGACAAAACAAAGGAAGATGGATCGGGGTCTAAGTGTAGTATTGTTGTTTTTCTTATATGTGACCTAAAAACTTTTAACTATCTTTATTATGACAAGTTTATAAAAACTTAACCATGGGAAACGCTCTCTACAGAACTTCTGTTTTCTTTCATCCTTGCAGGTTAAATCCCACTAAACTTCTTTCCCTTGGGCCAGTATGGTTGAAATCACACAGACTATGCCATACTTAGGTAATTAAGTTAGGCTGATTAGGTTATGGGGCTCTACAAAAGCATTAGAGCCCATGAATGAAATCCTTGAAACCACCTTACCTTTTTCCACAATGGAAACAATAAACTCTTTGCTTCCCTATTTATAACCAAATAAGCAACTACAATAGTGCAAAGAAACCGGGGCCCCGAAGGAGGAAAATGTATGGTTTTCTCAAATTGAGTTTCTCCCTCCCGTTCTCACCTTCTAGAGATCTCCGGGATTGTTTTCCAATTTTCATTCTCATGTCATCCCATTAAATGGTTCTAACCTCTGACACAGGCGCAGCGCCCTGTATTCATCTTCCATTCATAATTGAGATGAAATGTGCCCACTTGCTCTGTGGGCAGTGCCAGATGCACTGATGAGACACAGATAAATACTAACTCACTCCGTTAGACTGAGCTTCCACAAGAAAACAAAAGAAGGGTCTTCGTCTAGTTAGTCATTAAAATCAGTCTGCATATGCACATGGCTTGCATTTTGGGTAAATAGGTAGCTATTCACTTGTAGGGAGAAGAAAAAAAGAAGAGAAAATGCTGTTATAAGACCAGTTTGTTGTCGCTCTGCTGCTTTTATGCTGCAGATAGAATAGCTATTTCAAAATTTCCATTAAAATGTGCTTAGAGATTCTAAACCGTGTAAATAGCAATACAGGTAAATGTTAGTTTTAGAAAAATTATTGATATTTGTGAACAAGTTGCTATGCAGTTTCTTCATGACAGAGATAAAAAATCATGTTGCTTTTTCTCTCCTTTATAAAAACATTAATTTAGACTCTGCCTATTATGTAAAGCAAATGATATATGTAGAATCAGAAACATTATTTTAGGAACTAAAAAAAAGCAGTAATAATGTGATAACTGGATTACTGTGAAAACTGAAGATGATATGAAAAATGTCCTGACCTTATATTAACAAACTATTTTAAAAACTTGCTTGCATGGCTCAAGGATTCTGATGCTAGGTATAAACAGTGTATGTACATTACTGATAACATCCAATCTCCAAAGGAGAGCTGGTTCACTGAAATAAAAATGTATGAGACTGGTAGTTGAGAGGTATCGTTCAACATATGCAGCCCTAGGTTAAACTTGATAACTCCTTGGTCTGACAACAGGAACAAAGCCAGGATGAAAGAGAAAAAAAGGGATGGTGTTCCAAAAGGAGGGCCCCTCAGTTCCCTTGGCCATCACCGTATCCTCCCGTCCCCAATTTCCCTTATCTACACTTCAGCGTCCAACCTGGGAGAAATTCCAGGTACCTATGGAAGGTTGAAAAAGAGGAAAAAACATGGCAACTGTGGTGTTAGAAGAGAATGCAGGGGTAGCCCTAGGACATTGAGAGATCATTCTGCACTAAAGGTTGGTTGCATGGGGGAAGTTTTGGTTTTGGGGTCAGTTCTGACCAACTGCCTGCTCAAAATGTTAGGCTTGTTCTAAAGCCACAGATGTATTGTCCTGTATTTCTGAGGAGGGAGTTCCATCACATATGACTTTAATTATGAGGGTAACGTCTATATCCCCCAGTTGACGGCACTACTCCTCAGGGCAGAGAGGATCCTTCCTGTCCTACTTAACACAGACCCCAGCACCCACAGAGACAGTTACTGCACATAGTACCTGTATGAGGGGGGCCCCAGAAACCCTGGAATTCATTTATAAAAAGTTGTGTGTTTATTCTTACGTGTTCAAACTTCAATCACCTTCAAAGTACTCTCCATTTGATGCAATACACCTATTGAGACATTTTTTTCCACTGCTCAAAACGATTTTTGAACTCGTTGATTTTAGTGTTTCTGATTTTTTTTTTGTTTCACCTCTTTCACATTGGCAAAACATTTCCCTTTGAGGACTTTTTTTCATCCAGGAAAACAAACAAAAGTGGTTCAGTGGTGAGACTGGGTGAATAGGGAGGGTGTGGTACAAGGGTCACACAGTTTTTGGTCAAAAACTGCTGAACACTCAGCCCAGTGCGGGCAGTTGCACTTGTAAATCACCCATCATAAAATGGGCAAACATGTTGAAAAAGTCTTCAAAAAAAATTCACTGAAGTCTAATGCAGCCTCTCACAATACCACTAGCTGGTACACCGATACAGGTGGGTTCTTAGAACACTGACAGGGGGAAGCTTGTACTACAAGGGCCCCGCCCTCCAGAATATAATTCCAGGTTTTTTGGGGTCTCCTCTCATACAATAAATATTTGTTGAATGAGTGAATGGTATTTCTACTTCCAATGGAGCTTTGATGATTGTACAGGATAAGCCCAGCAGGGGATTATAATAATTTGTTACATCCCTTAACAGTGTCCAATATGTGGCAGTGAGTTGAATAGCAAAAACATACCAGTTAGCCCCAGAGGAGTGAAAACAGGAAGAGCTGCTACAAGCAAAGTTGAGTTAAAGTAGCAGGAGGCCCAGCTGAAAAACCTAAGCTTGTCACCAGTTGGCATAGCCTTCACATAACCCATCCAAAGCTGTGGTAGCTGTAGCTCTGCAACCTCGTCCCGCTACAGACAGCCCAGAGAAGACTGTCACGTATGCCCCCCAGCAGCACACTGGCACGTCCCACTTTGGCTCCTCTAAAATGTGTCTGCTGCACAACTAGGAGCTAGGACCAGAGATGTAAACAGACACCCAGAGTCATGAATCAAGTGTAACGTCTGTTCGGTCTCCAGTAAAACGTCTCAGCCAGTCCAAGAGCCATTGGAAAGGGAGCGCCAGGCTGAACCAGTCTCCCCTGAGAGCCGTTTCTCGGAAAACCTGGCCTGTACATAATCAGGTGGGCGCAGCGGCAACCAGAGTTGGTTCAAAGGAGGTAGCCAGCGCACCTGGACAACCTCCAGTAGGCGCACAAGGCCATCTCCATGATCTTTACACTCCTCTCTCCAGCCTCATCTGCTTCCATGCCCTGCTCCACGCACCTGGATGCTCCAGACACCCCAGAACTGCTTCCTGTTGTTCCCTCTACCGGGGAGTAGCTACCCTTCTCCACCTTCAAGCCACAAATTGAGCATTTCCTGCTTTGTGATGCCACTAACCCCCAAAATAGGCTTGGCCACTTATTACACTTGACCTTAGCCAAAAGGTCGATAAGCGGCCACTTATTTTACCACTACATTTATATCTACCATTACTATGGCACTGAGCGCACTACGCTGCAATTTTCTTCATATTTGACACCTCGGTAAGTGTCTTGAAGGGGGCCAATGTCTTATTCATCTTCTGTGTTCTTGATCCCTGGCACACCTAATCATTCAACAAATGTGCATTGGGTGAAAGGGAAACATTCCTGAACTGAAGGTATTGGCAGAAATGTCCTGCCAGGGAACATGCCAACAGGTAAATCTCGTCGGGAAGATTGTAAAGTTTGCCAGGATAACTGCTGTTGCAGAAAAAAAAAATTACAGTAAGGGAAAGGGGGGCAACAGTACAATATATTAATTCATAACCAGTTAAAGGAATGCTTTAAAGACATGGCCAACACAGGATTTTAAAGTAAGCTATAAAAATGCTTCATTTTTAGTGGGTAGAGCTTATCAGCCATTTGCACGATTTCCTGCAGAGAACCAATATTAAACTCCTAATAACCAATGGACCCTTGGAATACCTTACTTCAGTTTCTGCTATTAAACCTGAGCCTCAAGCAGAGAACGGAGAGGTTTCAAATGGCCCTTAAACAAATAGGCACAGTTGCTGGGAAACATCCAAAAGAGATGGGTGGAAAAAAAATCACCAAAATAAGGGAGATCTGCTCCCTCCATGCCTGAGTCTGAGCGCTGACCTCCCAAGAAGCCTGGCTCCTTCACAGAATCTGTGCCGTCCTCTGGTGCCCACATTGTATTTTTCACGGCACAACGTGGCTTTTGTGTATGATCTGGACCTGACAGCTATGGCTGCTCTAAAATGAAAAACTACAACTATTTAGCTTCCATTACATAATAATTCACAATCTCTGATGGAAATGTTCAAGTCACTTAGGACTCTGATTTGGAACAAGGTATCTGTTTTAATTCAGATGACAGCAGTAATTCATTTGGACAACATGATTCATATAATGTGCTTCTCCTTCACCATAACCTCTGCCACTATCAAATGACACTGTTTCATGGGACTATCTCGAAAGAGTAAGAAGCAAATTCTTTTATATATGTGGTACTATAATTCATCCAATGTATACAATTTTTATTCCTATAGAAAGAGAAAGGATGTCTGCATTAGTTTTTAAATTGTAGTTAGTAATGATCACTTAGTAAGATCACTTAACACATTTGACCTGTGTATTTTTAAAGTGCAATGCAGCATAATGAAAAAAAAATCAGAATATTTTGTGTATAATAAGGATAAGTAGTGCTTTGTAAAATTTGTGTGTCTGTGTGAGAATAAAAGGGGAGGAGGAGGGAGGGAGGTGCAAAATGAGAGAGAGAGGACTTTACAGGTACAGTAGATAAATGTACTCTTTTTTTCCCTTCCACAACAAAATAGTATTTACTGCAAAATGTTCCATCAATTCTTTTTTTGTTTTTCAATTACAGTTGACAAACACTATTATATTAGTTTCAGGTTTACTACAAAGTGATTAAATGTTTATATACTTTACGCAGTAATTATCCCCTTAAGTCTAGTAATCATCTGAAACTATACACAGTTATTAGACTATTATTGACCACATCCCCTATGCTGTACTTTACATCCCCATGACTATTTTTATAACTGGAAATTTGTAATTTTTCATCCCTTCACCCTTTTCACCCATTTTCCTAACCCTCCACCCATGTGACCACCATCACTTTGTTCTCTTTGTCTGAGTTTGTTTTGTTTGTTCATGTATTTTTTTTCTTAGATACAATACCTAAGTAAAATCATATTGTGTTTGTCTTTTCTGTCTCACTTAATTCACTTAGCATAATACCTTTAGGTCCTTCCATGCTGTCACAAATGGCAAATTTCCTTCTTTTTATGTCTGACTAATACTGTTTTATATACATATATACCACTTCTTCTTTATCCATTCCTCTGTTGATGGACACTTAGGTGGCTTCCATATCTTGCCTATTATAAATAATACTTACTTTTAAAAAATTTTTTAACTGAAGGACATGGTCAAAAAAAAAAAGGTGGAAAACAGATGATTAACTGTAAAGGATTCTGATTCTGAAGTAAGGATGCACAGTGAAAACTGAGATGAAAAATCCTCATTTTAACTCATTTAACTCATATTAGTAATGTGCCCTTGTGTTTATAACAACTTCTCTAAGCTCATTTCCTTGTCTATGAAATAGGGATGGTGGCTCATGAAGTTACCTGAGGTTTCAAGAATACAGTGTGTTTAATTCACCTGCTATGATGACAGCAGTAGAAAACAGTGGTTGTTGACTATTTAAAATGCCTAGCATAGCGCCCGGTCACATAATAAATTCTCTTTAAATGCCAGCAATTATTGCTGTTACTATTATTATATTTATATCATTAGTATTATTTTTATAAGGCAATATGCATATTATGACTGGGTTTTTTCCTAAAATGCAAGAACCAAATATTACTTTCCAAGTTCAACAGACATAAGCCAAGTTGATTGGGACTCCTTTTGGGTTGCCACCCTCTCTGGTTCAAACTGCTTGACATTCAGCTGAAAAATTAAACCCTGGCGAACAATACCAAGGACCTACGAACTGAGCACACATCAGAGTTTTACCAGCTCATCTGTTACCAGCTGATCATCACCAGCTTGCTTCTTAGGCTAAAGCAAAGGAAAGACAGGTGCAAAAGATTAGAGCAATAATTTACCACCTTTTATTGAGTGTTTACTATACTGCACTTACATGTACTGTATTCAATCCATTTTAGAGAGGAGGAAACAATTTAAAAGTTTCAGTAATTTTTTTCAAGGTCACATTATTAGTGACAGAATCAGGCTTGGTTTCCATGTCCATTTGGCAGGTCTTGGGAACTTCGACACTGTTAGTACATCATGATTCATCAAAGCCAAACATCCATTTGTAGCAGGTTTCGAATTTTAGCATCATTCTAGTCTGAGTTTGAAGGCTCGATATTGATGAGCTCCCTACTTCCCAAGCCCTTCTGCTCCTGAGTAGGCCGCTGTCATTGTTAGAAAGTTCTTTCTCATACCTGGCCCAGATATTGGCCTGCCTACAGTATCCACCCATGGAAACTGAATATGTACTCAGCCTCTTCTACACCACATATCTTAAAACAATGAATGAGTCTAGCTCTTCTCTGTCTTTTCTTATCTGCAGTCAACATTCTTAGTTGTTTCTGAACTTCACTCCATGAGAGAGTTCTTACCCATTTCTTCCCTGCTGCTTATCTTCTCCTAGATGATACTCAATTTGAAATGATCCCCTAATGCAATACTCCCCATGGGTGTGAGCTGCCCTGACAGAGTATTGGAGAAATGGCTCGCTTAAAATCCACAGTTATCGATTACTATCGTCGGAGGCTGCATTATGTTTCTTGCATAATGCAAGAAATAAACTACTTCATACTCTGCTTCATCTCAAGGTGTGGGTCACCTGAAATATCAAGGTATTTTTCAAATGAACTGCTAGGCCATCTTTCCACCCTGGATTTCTTTTTTTTTTTAATTGAATTTATTGGGGTGACATTGGTTAATTAAACAACATAGGTTTCATGATTATGACTCTATAATACATCATCTGTATATTGTATTCTGTGTTCACCATCCAAAGTCAAATCTCCTTCTATCACCATTTACCCCTCTTTACCCTCTTCTACCTCCCCCCATCCCCCGTCCCCTCTGGTAATCACCACACTGTTGTCTGTGTCTATGAGTTTTTTTTCCTTTGCTTAATCCCCTCATCTTTTTCACCCAGCCCCCAACCCCCTTCCCATCTGACAGCTGTCAGTCTGTTCTCTGCATCTATGAGTCTGCTTCTATTTTGTTTGTCACTTTATTTTTTCATTAGATTCCACGTATATGTGAAATCATATGTAGGTACTTGTCTTTCTTTGATGGCTTATTTCATTTAGCATAATACTCTCTAGGTCCATCCATGTGGTCAGAAAAGTTAAGACTTCCTTTTTTTGTGGCTGAGTAGTATATAAATGTACCACAGCTTTTTTATCCAGTCATCTACGGATGAGCACTTGGGCTGCTCCCATATCTCGGCCACTGTAAATAACGCTGCAATGAACAGTGGGGTGCATATATGCTTTCCAATTAGTGTTCTGGGTTTTTCTGGACAAATTCCTAGATATGGAATCTCTGGGTCACAAGGCAGTCCTATTTTTAATTTTTCTGAGGTCTCTCCATACTGCTTTTCACAGTGGCTGCACCAGTCTGTGTTCCTATCAACAGTGCACACAGCTTACCTTTTCTCTGCATCCGCACCAACACTTACTATTTGTTAATTTATTGATGACAGCCATTCTGACAGGTGTGCGGTGATTCCTACCTTGTCTTCCAAATCTCTAATTCAATCTTCTGCTTCATCCAACCTGCTGCTTATTACTTCCAGGGTATTCTTGATGTCAGACATGGCATTCTTCATTTCTGAGTGGTTCTTTTTTTTTATGGTTTCTACGTCCTTCATCAGGCTGTTGTACTTCTCATTAAGTTGAGCATCACCATGACCATTACTTTGAACTCTGTATCTGATAAACTGCTCCCCTCCACTCTATTTAGCTCTTTTTCTGGAGAGTTCGCCTGTGCTTTCATTTGGGGACTGTTTCTTTCTCTCCCACTTTTGGATGCCTCATTGTGTTTTTTCCTATGCATCAGATGGATCTGCTATGACTCCTGGTCTTTGTTGGATGGACTTATGCAGTAGCTGCCCTGTGGGACCCAGTGGTGCAGTGTTCTTGATCACCTGAGCTGGGTGGTCCAGGGATGTCCCTTGTGTGGGTTATGTGAGCACTCCTGTTGTAATTGAGTTTGGACTTCTATTGGCCTTTTTATGTGTGGAATTCACCCTCAGGCTGGCTGACTGTGAGACTGATCCCTGATCACGGCGTAGGAGCTGCTGTGCAGGTGTGGACCACGCAAAGCAGAATTTGCCTCATCAGGGTTTGGTGCCTGCTGAGATCTCCCTTTGGATATAAAGCTTTTTGGATCCTGCTCTTATGTTGTCTGGATCTGACCACAGGGTGTGTTGGTTCTGGGCCTTTTGGGGGACTCTGGTTCAGACCAAGGTCAGATGCTGCCCGTGACTGGTCCTCGGCAACCTGTTTGGAGCTACAAGTGATCCACAGTTTGTGGTTGCCTTTGCTGGGCTTGGGTGCACATGGGGAGGACCAAGCTGCATACCAGGTTGTCTTTTACCAGTGCCAGGCCAGAGGCAGACCAGCAAAAGTCCCAAGGCACCCTGAGATCCCCTTCCGGCAGCCTCTGCCTGGCAGCTGACTGTTACATTTGGTCACTGAAAGAGCCTCTGGCGGAGTCAGGAGGATGGGGCTAGTGCATCTCCAGTGAGGGGAAGGTGCTGGTCGGGCTTCAGGGAAGGGGGTGGGTGTGGCCTTACCGCAGAGCCACATAGCTCAGTCTGTCCTGGATTTTGCCTGACCATAGCAGAGCGGAGCCACTAGGAGTCTGGAGGGTGGGGCCTCTGGAGTCGAGAGGTTGGGTCTGTTGGAAGCCAGGAGAGCGATTCTGTCAGATTTCCCAGAGGGGGAAGTGCCAGTCAAGTTCTCAGGCAAGTGAGGGGGATGGCCCCGCCCCTAAGCCGGACAGCTCAGCCACTGGAGCCCCAAGTCCGCCCCGACCAGTCTCCCCTGGCAAAGTCGGCTGGCTCTTCAGAAGGGCCTAAGCCCCTCAGCCGCCCTGCATTTCTACAACCTCATTTTGAACCTCAATTAAAGTTTTAATTTCATTGCTACAGTATTTCCTTGCCTTGTTTTTGGCGCAGCTTTCCAGCCTACAGAGGTCACTTCAATTCTTAATTCTGTCTTTCATAAAATAAACTATTATTCTCAGGAGTATATCATATGCAGATGTAAAAAACATGGGGCTACATTAAACTATAATAGGTTGACAGACTATTAGAAATACATATACACTCTCAAAAGCATACATTTTCGCTTCTCTCATTAAATTCTAAGCTCCTGGAGCTCATGAGCACTGCATCCTTCTTTTAGTACATCGTGTGGGCACAAAGGTCACTATATTCATTTTGACTGAATGATTATTAATTTGCACATGTCAAAATTCACTGCTAGAATTGATGAGAAGCCAAGAGGCAGTAGAGGAAATAAAACGCCACACATCTGAAGTGCAGGTTCAAAGGCAACAACTGGCACATGTTGCTTCCCTGAACCCAATCAATCATGGAGTTGACAGAAAATGGAAATTCATACTAGAAAAGAGCCCAGCAGAAAGACAAAGGGGAGGAAAAGAGACAAAAAGAAAACACCCATGTGCACATGTATACACACACATATATAGCTCTCACTGGTGAAATTCCTTAGTTACTAGAAGGCTTTCACACATGAATAGCACCATTTAATGGCATTAGGTCCTTGACTCTGTATGACTATTAATAGACAGCCCATTAAGGCACTGCTATTTTTGGGTTTCCACAAGGCAACATGATTTCCCAGGAGTATATTACCATTAATTGGTAAAAGGCACTCTAGGAACACCAGTCTAAGACAATAGCTCAGCCACAATTAAAACAGAATTGCATTTGCTGACCTAGACGACAAAGCAAAGTGTGCCTGGGAAATTCTCTGCAATATTTTACAACCTGAACTAATTAAAGATCACACTCCCCATACAGCCAGGAAGCAAACAAGAGAAGTATCCCCAGCTGAAGACTTTCTAGTTTGATGGTTACTATAATGAGTTCAGTCCCAAAGGTTCAAGACAATAGAAAGAGCTTCCATCTGAAGGTTGTGCGATGAAACTCTGACTTCCCTTAATTTTGGCGCAACTGCTCCTTGTGCAGCCCCATCCATAGGCCACAGTCCAATTTTTCCGCAGTGAACACAGGGAATGTAGGGAGGGAAACTGATCTCACTGTAGCCTGCAAAATTTCTGAAACAGATTTAATGTTGACAAAGATTAAGAATAGCACATCCTCATTGCCAGACTGTATGCTGGATGAATTTCATTTATTAACACAGACGAGTCTTCTCTCATCTAAAGTAGGCAGCAGACTAAAAATGTTTTTACTGTATGATTAAAGTATCTTTACACAGGCAGCCCTAGGCAGCCCAAGTTATTGCTCTATCGCCTGGAGGTAAATTAAGGTGATACTTTTCCTGTTCCCCATCTCTAATAGGACTGTACATTCTGCTGCTGGCAAAACCAATTGCGCTATTACCTATTGCTAAAACCTCATTCCTGAATGCTGATGTGTGTTCTGTCACATTTGGCTTGAAAAAATTACCTCTTACTAACTTTGTTCTGCAAAGGGAAAAACTTGAAGGAAGAATGTTTCCAGGGAGAGAGAAACATAAAGGAAAAATGCACATTAGGCAATAAATGTGAGCTAAGAGATGTCATTATTTTGAAACATTTCATCTTATTTTTCCTCCTTCAAATTTCTTTTGCAATCAGCTCAATCATGTTCACCAGCATTTTAGGGGATGGGTGCTGTGCTGATAGGTACAGGTTGTTTTACCCTTGAACACAAATCTGTTCTTAGAGAAAATACTTTATGGATAATAAGATATCTAAAATTAAAATAAACTGTATCATAACCTAATCTAAATTAATACTGTATGACCATATACAAATCCTTGGGGATTGATCCTTAAAGGAAAAAATAAGTGCATGTGTATGTGTATGTGCTGAGTCTGAGCGCTTCAACGTTAACGAGCCTTTTAAAATCCAGCCAACAAACATTTGTTAAGCATCTATTATATTCACAAGCATATTTATTTATTTATTTGTTTGCCTGTTTGTTTGTTTTTAGAGAGAGGGGAAGGGAGGGAGAAAGGGGAAGAGAAACTTCGATGTGAGAGAGAAACATTGATCAGGTTTCTCCTGTGTGCCCCCAACTGGGGACTGAACCTGCAACCCAGGCATGTGCCCTGACCAGGAACTGAACCAGCGACCTTTCGCTCTGTGGGAAATGCCCAACCACCCGAGCCACACCGCTCAGGCCTCTACAGATGTTTTCTCGGTCTGTGGACATAGTGTGGAATGTGAAATCCAAGAAGCTTAGAAGCATTTTAAATTTTACAGCACCATTTACCCATACTGTTACTAGCATATAGCCCTGGTCTGAGCACAATCCCAGTCTGAACGTCAACAGCTTCTTTGTCTACTAGACTTCTGACGTCTGTAACGGAATGGATATTCTGCATTAATACTTTGACTCAGATGCTATTATAGGTTCTTCGAGTTTTATGCTACCGCTTTTCTGAGAAATGTCACATTTCCTGTGCATCCTCTTCCAACGTAAGTTAACTGCCTCACTGTCTATGTTTTCCAAGTGTCACTGTTTCAAATGTGGTCATTTCCAACAAAGCATTCAAGGTTCTGCTCGTGCACAAGGTGACTCAAGATGACTTGGACAATAACAAGGCCAACTTCGGGTGTGACTGTTGGGGAGTCAGCTAGGTCCACTCACTTTGCAAATCCTTGGCCTCCATGCAGCAGTCCAAGCTAGGTGATTAAAACTGGATTCTCGGTAAAATTAGAAATTGCTCATATCAGGCACTCTCAAATTAGTTTTGAATAATCAACACCACTGATGCTAAATCCATGAATAATAAAGGTATACTCTGCTGGGTACTATTTAGCAAGATTTCATTCAATTATCACTTATAATTAACATCTGAATAGTAAATGACAGTTGTACTTTATATAATGTGCTAACATATATGGTCCCTAGCTACCACTCAGAAAATGAAGTTAAATGACTGGGTCAGCTCACGCCATATAGAGGCTTCCCCAATTCCTCTCCCGCCTCTGCTGGCAGAATTAGTTACTCCATCCACTGTATTTCCAAAATAAATTTTGTGTTCCACTAATAAAGCACTCACCATGCTATAAGCAATCTACCTTTTTAACACACCTATCCAAGGTCACAGAGCAGATGCGGTCAGATGGAGTAACTGCCTCTGTATCAAGAAGACAGTAGGGCTTCAAGAACTGTTTGCTAAATGAATGACACCACAATGCCACACAACAGAAAAATACAATATAAATATGAAAGGAATAGCACAGGTGGTTACCCTATCAACATGAGAAGTTTAAAGCTATTTTTTAAGAGAAAGATGTTTTGGTACATCAAAGAAAGTGCTAGAGGGTGAGTTCTCCGAGACCCAAGGCAGGGGCGCTCTTCTGGCGGCACGGCGGTCCTCCCAGGGCATCGCAGGCTGCCCCTGGCACAAGAGACTCTTCATGAACAAGTGGGGAATGAAATGAACAGTGTTACAAGGCCCCTCGAAACCAGGCTCTCTTGTGTTTTCTGTGTGTTCTGTCCGTCGGGCAATTGCCTTCATAAGTACACCACCTGTATTAAAGATTACAAGACATGCACTACATCATCACACTGCAGACCAGTAGGGAGAGAAGAAACTCAGAAAAGCCATTTAGTCCACGTTTTGCTTTTATGAAAGACCTTACAAAAATGACCACAGACTTGATTCCTTTCTATAGTATCCTTGTCCTATTGATTGATGGTTTTGGACTGACCGAAGCAGTGTCACCTCAATAATTAACAGATGATGTCATATTATAAAATCTGGAGACAGACTAGGGTCAAGGTCTGACTCCATGATTAACCAGCTGTGTGACCTCCAGCCAATGATTACATTTCTCAAGAGCCTTGGTTTCCTCCTTCATAAAATTGAGATGAGGATGACACCTACCTCACAGGAGCATTAAGAGAGAAATGTATGTCTGAGAGCTGCCATTGCCTTTAGTATTTATTTGTATAAACTGTGCCATACTAAAATAGTATCTTTCCAACCAAAAGCTCTGCATTAGGCACCGGCTGGTGGTATTTAAAGTGCAGAGACATTGGCTTTGATTTGAATCCTCCCTGTAATATAATATTCCTGATACGGATTCATTTATCTAAAAAAAAATGAGCTCAGGCCTCAAACGCTAGGCAGCAGAGAACCAGCCGTGGCCCCTCCTCTGCTGCAGTGAAAGGCGAGGGAGAGACAAACCGAGCTCACTGGCGTGGTAAAGTGCATGGGGCGAAACATTAAATTCAGTAGAGAAGGGGCAGCCCAGGGACCGAAGGAAACAATGCCAAACAGAATTCCAGATTAACTCTACACAAATGCACTGAACTCCATGACCAAAGTCAGGTTCAGTGCGAAATACACTCAACCCAAGTGAGGAGGCGAAACAAAGGCCAGTATGTGGCATGCTAAGTGTTAAAGTAATCACTGCGAAGGTATGCAGTATGGAGTGCATGTGAATCATTTTTATGATTATCACGTGAGTGCTACGTAAGCTGAATTTTTAGCGTTTCCCAGCTCTGGGGTGTTACTTCAGTGCACTCTTATAGCTTTCTCCAACCACAGAGGAGTAGCTCAACCTTTAAAACTTAACCCCCCAAGCCAGCTAGCTCGGTTGGTTAGAGCATTGTCCCGATATGCCAAGCTGTGGGTTCGATTCCTGAGGAAGGCACATAACAAGACTCACTGAGTGCATAAATAAGTGGAACGACAAATCGATGTCTCTGTCTCTGTGTCTCTCTCTCAACAATTAAGAAAAATTAAAACTTAATCTCCTTCCTATTTGTAAAGTGGTTTGCAAGCCTAATACCTTTGGGCTACATTTAGCATTTCTTCCTTCCTTTAACCCAACAAGGGATTAGCAAGTACCACTATTGTGAGTAAAACAGCGGCCTTGCATTCATGGTTCTAGCCTAGGAAAACTTAAGAGATATCATAGACATGTCACAATGAAGAATGTCAAGTATGGCCATCGAAGTGTGTGCTAGGGAAAGTGAGGCACAAAAGAGAACTCTGTGACCACTGTGAACTCTGTAGGCAGATGTCATACAAGGCCCCTCAGTGGAAGAGAGTGTGATCTGGGTTCATGGAATGACTAAGATCACTAGGCAGAAGGTGGGCTATGGGAGAAGAGATTTTTCCAAGAGGCAACAGAAAGTACGGCGTGCTTGTAATGGGGGACAGCGGGGTGAGAAGTGTGTGTGTGGGAAGGCGGGGAGCAGAGGTGAAGGAGAGAGTCAAGGAGAAGAACTGACAAAGGTCCAAGACACTGCAGTCATGTACAAATATTTACTGACTACTATGCGCCAGGCACCGGGGATAGAATCATGAGCACAGTCTCGATGTAGACTAAATATTCTTTAAGCACAAGGCTACATGCGCTGTAAAATCCACTGGCTTTTATTACATGTCCATTGTGTAGGTGGAACAGCTGACAGCGTGGTTCTGTGCTGGCAGAGAGATCCTAATCCAAGCCTTCCCTCATACTCTGCACAACACATTTAATCAATCAACAGTCCCCAAATTTTTGCACTGAACATACTCAGTGCTCATCTTTTGGATGGATCCGCAGCAGAGTAAATACACGTCTAATAAAGATTTTACAGATTACCAAAACAAATAGCTAAAACTTGGAAACTCTCTTCAACTCTGATTTAAACCAGCTGATTTGGGTTCAAATAGCTGAGCGTTAATGACCAAAATCATCCCCAGCCCATGTGGCTCGCACTACAAAGAACTCTGTTAAAATACTCTATCAAGGATCTGAAAAAATAGTACATACTGTGCGCATAGTTTTATTACCCTCTCAGGACCTTCTAGTGGATGTTATGTCCCAGAAACCACTGGAGTTGGATGGGTGTCCTCTCCAACGTGAAGCTGGACTGCATTTGACCAGCTCCAGGGAGGTTATTCCCAGTCGGGACTGAAGAGAGGACAGTCTGTGTTAGCCATTGCCTGAAACAGTGAACTGCCCTGCTCTGCAATTGTTTCAGGCATCTGAGGAAACAACTTTCAAAATTGATCCATGGTTTGCTTTCTGCCTCTTTCCTGCACCAGTAAACAGGAAATAACGTGCTCCTAAATAACTTTAGGGAAACAATGGAAATCATAGTGACAATATCTTCAGTTATTTTGAGCCAAATCAGCCAGTCAACATTTGTTGAAGATTTCAATGTGTACAAATTGTTCTGCCCTCCGATACCAATGAAACAAGCAGTTGGGGAAAGATGTGCGCTGAGCCAAGAGGCCTGGATTCCAGGCGGCTGTCACAAATTACCTGTGCGACACTGGATAACTCACCTCCCTAGGAGGCCCAACCACCTCATCTCTTCATGAAGGATAATGCCCTTTGCCCTGCCTACCTTTCCTGGTGCTATGGGGATAATGAGACAGGTTTACAAGAGCACTTAGGAAAGTACATTTTGCTAGACAAATACAATGATTTATTATTAAGCAGAAAATTCTACTTATCCTTGAGGAGGTAAGAAGGAAAAAAAATCCATACTAGATTATTGACTTTTTTCCACGGAAAATCAACATATATATATCTGCTAACCTGAGGACTTTAAAGAAAGACATCAACAATTCATCTCCTAGCCCAGCTTCCATGCCGATCCTACATTATGCCTACCATTTCAGCACAAAAGTCATGTATTAGGATTACCTGGTCCTTTGGTCCATTCCTGGGTAAACTGGGGACATGAAATACAGTGTTTCGTTTTCTTTTGTTTTTTAAAGGCAGAAATTGCATTTTCACATGTTCCGTTAAGGCTCCTATGGACAGCACTCGGGACGGCTTCCGGTGGCTGTCCCCTGACGACACCGGAAGGAATATTGTAGGACAGAGGTGAGGAGTGCAGGGACTGCAGTAGGAATGGTTGGCTTCAAATCCCAATTACTCACTGTGGGAAATATTGGGCAAATTGCCTACATTCTCTAATCCCCAGTTTTCTCATCTGTGTAATATATATTATTTAATATATATGTATACCAACAGAACCTCTTATTTTACAGGCTGATTGGGGAAAAATTAAATGGGAAAATGTATAGAAAGTGCCCACCACAGTGCTTGGCACATGAAATGTTTATTAATGATCATGATGATGGGAACAATAGGGTAGGAGCTGTATACCCAGACAATGCAAAAGATACATGCAGGGGACACCTTGAGTATCGATCTCCTTCAGTCCTGAAGTCAACAGCAGGGCATTTTATCGAGTGCCTACAATGGGCCAAATGCATTATCTCTCCGTAGATGATACTAACCACATTTTTACCAAAGGTGAAACACAGCATCAGAGGACTGAATTTGAATGAGATCATAGGGCTTCTAAGTGATGGAGTGAAGATTTGCCCTCAGGCCCCTGAGTCCTTCTCATCCCACCAGGCCATTCTCCCAGCGCACTGTTAATTGTGTCTCAACCTCCGAAACTCCCCGACTTCCGGGTATCTTCACTTTCCAGGTGGTTACTTCACAGTGGCACCGGCAGAATGAAGCCTGAAGGATCTACTCATAGTCCCACTCCCTCCATTTTCCTTCAGCATGTCTGTGGGTCCTTCTCACTTCTCTCCCTGTCTCCTTAATTATATGCATCAGGACACATTTACTCTGTGCTTGCATTGTACCAGAGGCTGGGAACCCAATGAAGGTTCATTTTTCATAGCCCCTGTGCCCTTAGAACTAAAAATCTTCAAAATCTTGCTGGGGCACATGAAACTAACAGTGCAAATAAATATTATAGTATGATAATCACAAATGCTAGGTGCTTAGGAGGTGGCAGCAAAGTCGTCTGGGTTGAGGATTAGAACTGACAGCCACCCCTATCCTTGAGGATGGATGGGCAATTCGATCAGAAGGAAAGGAAGTATTAGCATATTGGAGAACCAGCCAGCAGTGTAAAGTATCAGAAGAAATAACAAGAGATTAGAGGGAAGCCAATTTAAGATAACTGAACCCTAGCTGGTGCTCAGTCTGGGCTAGGGGAACTGGACGGGCCTGAGGCAGAGAACAACGCACCCTCAGTGAAGCACCCTGGCACTCTCCCCGCTGGGATTAAGGCCAAGAGCCAAAGGGCAAGAGCTCTGGGAGTAAAGAGGAAAATCCCATCTACCCCCTAGGGGTCTAGTGCACGCAGGCCAGGACAGCAGTGGCTGAGCCAGAGAAGAAATTCGGGGAGTTCCAGCTGGGATGGAAAGGGGCGTAACCAGCAGACTGGTGCAGACAGGGTGGAGGTATCTCCATTCAAGGTCAAAACCATCTGTGAGAAATGTCTGGAGATGTCCAGTGATCAAATCAGAAAAACAAATTTCACCTTGGAGAATGACAGGTCATTTGAAATCCACTCAAGTTGGATGGAGAGAAGAATCTCTGCATATTTTGTAAAACTTAAAGAAAACAGAGCCAAACAAAACAAAACCTCTGTAATTCCCCTTATTTTCACCCTTGACTTTTATTTAACCTCCTTTGTGTTTGCCAGCAATAAACTCCACAAACATCTTGACGATGACTGCCTCAGGGAGAACGGAACCAGCATTTGTTCAGTGTCGACCACGTGCCAAAAATGTGAATGTTTTGTTTCATTTAGTTCTTGCTGATCACCTGGTCATGCACTGAGAAGTTAAGTAACTTACCCAAGGTCAACAAAGCTCAGGTTCATGGGTACAGGGCTGGTACCAAATTGAGGTGGAGGGACTAAGTAGTACAGTGGTCACGGTGGCCTGGAGAGTGGGAGCTCCCAGTCTGAGCTTCGCAACACAGGATGCATCTCATCCACCTTCATATCCTCCACTCTCATCATCATTGTCACGATGGCAGTAATAACAATGCTAATATTTAGTTTGCATAGCGATTGTGATGTTTTAAATTCTTTGAACACTATCTCTGATCCTGAATACAACCCTGCTAAGTGTTATGATCTCCATTTTAGAGAGGAAGGCGTTTGCCAGAAGCCCCACAGCAGGCCAAAGCCAAAGCCAAAGCCAAAGCCAAAGCCAAAGCCAGAATGCAAACTGCGACTTCCCAGCACGCACACGCGTATTAGGGCTGAAGGATACATTGAACAGAATTGATTTTAACCAAATTGAAGCTGTGTTCTAATAAAAAGGAGGGCAACAGTCTGCATAATTGGTTCGATAGCATGGAAGGCTACTAAATTGCATTGGCTAGAGATCCACAGCCCTGTATTTACTGCATGAAAGGACACTGAGTACCACGCCCGTACACTGCCTCACCTAACTTCTCTGGGGCATGGGCCACACTGGAGGCATGGTACCGGGTGCTGTGGACAAAAAAGCTAGGAAAGAGGTGTTCGGCGCAAGTGTTTAAGTATTCACCTGCATGTGATTCAATTCTTGCAGACGCCTGCCAACGGGCAACAAGCACAGGTCTGTGGGGGCCTGAGGTTCTAGGGGTACCCAAACTGAAGCCCGCGGGCCACAGGCCGCCCAGGGTGCCTCTGAATGCAGCCCCACACGAAATCGTAAATTTACTTAAAGACTTCTTTTTTTTGCTCATCAGCTTTCATTAGTGTTTGTGTATTTAATGTGTGGCCCAAGACAGCTCTTCTTCTTCCAGAGACTCCAAACAGCTGGACACCCCTGGGTCTGTCTGCCTCATTGCTGTACTCTCTGAATGATCTTCTTAAGAACGGGTGAGATAGTCACAGGCCGTCTGGCAGAAAGAATTATTATTAAAAAAACAAAAGTTTACAATGTAACTCATTGTGAATCACTGTTAGAAACAGGAACTTAACACATTAACACACTGTTTCAGTGTCATCCCACCACTTCTCCCAGAAATGCTAAAACAGTGCCAAAGAGCTCCAGTGTTCCTACATTTGAGGCACGACTTCAGGCCTCTCTACTTGTGCAAATGCCACACCTTTTTTCTGGAATACTTTTTCCTTCTCCTGTTTGCTTGAAGAATTTTTAAATTATCTTTTCAACCCCGCTTCTGGTGTTACCTTCTTCAGGAAGCCTTCCCTGACTCCTACAGCTAGAGTACGGTTTCTGACCTAGGCACTGTTGACATTTTGAGCCACGTAATTCTTTGTTGTGAGAGGTATGGCGGTCCCACACATTGCAGGATGTTTGGCGGCACCCTTGCTCTCTGACCACTTAGATGTCAATAGCATCTGGCCAGTTGCAACAATAAAAGGTGTCTCCAGATATAGTCATCCTGGGGGGGGGGGGGCACGGCGGGCAAGGTTAATGTCACCAGTTGAGAACCACTGAACCAAAGTATTTTGGTGGTAGGTTTACACCTTGGTTGCGATGTCCCAGTCTTACCTCTAAATAGAGGGATAGATCATTGAGGGTCCCTTCCAGTTCCACGTTTCTCTGCTAACATAAGTGAAGACTGAGATTTAAAGAGAAGAATCTGCACAGTGATCCACTCTGGCAAATTCAAGGCCCGTTAGTGCATTATTTACAATTTTCTTCACAGAAAAGAACTATGCCACTGAGGGCAAGATTACGGTGAATTATAAAGACCTAAGGTCAAGCCGTATAACCTTGAACGTTGATCCTGAATTTTCTTATCTAAAAAGTGAAGCTAATTTGAGCTTCTTCACAAGGTTTCTGGATGAAGTAAAATATATACATCAAGCTGCCCAGCAAGGCCGCCTTCCCTCTTTTACCAGAAGGGTAGGAATGAGCTAGTAGGTGAGAAAGTGCTTTAAAAATTCTAAGTGCTAAACAATAATATATGTTACTATATGATTTCTAAACATAAATCAGTAATAAAAATTGAGCTTTCTTTTCTGAATGTAGCATTGAAACAATCTTGAAAAATTACTGTGAGGATGATATGAATTAGAAATAATAATCACTTACAGGTAAAGAACCTTACAGTTTATAAAGTCCTTTCACACATATATCTTTCAATGGTCTCCATTGCCCAGGAAGGTGTCAGCGGAAAGGTGAGGAGATAGCTGAAGAGAATGGAAGGATCTTCCCACATTTCCAGAGCTGGAAAGTAGAGGCTCGAATCCAGTTTGCAATAATAACAGACCTCTTTCCAGTGAACACTGAAGTAATATTTTAAACACAGAACAAAGAGCTATTCAGTCCAGCCTTTCAGAAATCTGAATTGTATTCTTATATGCAAAACTAGGTAGACAGTAGAGACCATTAGAACTGATTATGTCGATGGTTATCATCATTAGTTGCATATAAGCCAGCACTAAGGATTTGCAGACATAAAAGAGAGCTATTATTGTATAATTGTCCAAAGCAATTATAATTAATTCTCAAAAAATATATATGTTCAACCCAAATCATATGAAGGAATAAACCAAGAGGAGAGATGGGCTCCTTCCATAATTGCATGCAAAAACTCTTAATTAAACCCAGACGTTCAAAAGTAGCTTCAGAAGAAAGGTTAATGAAATAGTGTAGGGAGGCCGAACATCCCAAGAGAATCTTGCAGGCTATAGTTTTCTGGGCCAGCTCTCAGGATAAAGTAAAAAATCTACAAAATGCATGTCTCCTTTGGCAATCAAGAATGAAACTGAGCTACTCTCCAGCACGGTGCAAAGAGAGCTGTTTCATAATATATTCCGCAGCACTCTGGCTGGCCCTGATGAAAAGTAGCTGAGTTTTGGACACGCCGCACTTGATCTCAGAGAGAAGCTAATGTTCTCCAGTTTACGGCAATGATGTCCTACTAGCATCTGGTAGATGCACAACTTTGAAACAATGTTAAAATAAGAAGGAGTATCCTAAGAAGCAAAAATGTTCAAGCGTTTGACCCAAGTACAAGGGTTGAAGACTATCTCTCCTCTTTGCTCCACAGCAAAAACAAATTATACCCCATGGTATGGAATCCCCTGGAACCGAAGATCAGAGGCAACCTAATAGGCTCACCACAACGCGGTGAGTGAAGGGTGGAGGCTCCAGGACGGGTACGATTAGGGACTGAAACACAGGGGAAGCTGCATGCCACCCAGCTGGAAAGAAAACATGTTGATTTGGGAACAAGCCTCCTGCATTGACTGTGTACTGTATCTTTTGCCTGTCTAGGCCGTGCCGGGTACTTCTCCAAGCACAGGTGCTAAGAACAGAAGCAAGGATGGCCATGGTTCCCACTCTCAGGATGCTTATAATCTAGAAGGGGAGATGGCCATTCACATGAACGAATATGAAATTTCAAGCAGTGAAATAAAGGAACACATGTCAATGGGAGATCGCGAGTCATAACAACACAGAAAACAGGCACCATCACATTTACTGAGAGTATACCACATGCCAGGCATGTTTTTATGTATTTAACCAGTCTGATTCTTCTAACTTGATAAAATAACCTACTACCATCATCCAATCCAATTTTTTTTGTAGGAGATGTTAATTTTCATAATTTGATGAAGTAACTAAGCATATCACTTTAGTGCTGAGGTAATGGGGTCACAGAAAAGTTAATTAATTTGTCCAAGTTTCCATAGCTAGTAAAATGGTGGACTTGAGATTTGAACCCAGATGGATGGAGTTCACAGCCCATATTTTTAAGCCCCAAGTCAACGCACAACAAGGACTCCTCATCCAGGTTGAGGTCAGAGAGGGCTTTGCTGAGGAAGTAACACTTGAGCTAGAAGGTGAGTACAAACTCATCCAAAGAGCGATGAGAAGTTAATCTTTGGGGATGGGTGGTTCTTGGCAGAGGAGGGAAACTGGGGAGTGGAAAGGAGGCCCATGTGCCTGGAGGGTGGAGTGAGGGCCAGCAGGGGAGGCGCTGTCGCCGCAGAGCCTGCACCCTCGTGGGCAGGGTAGGAGTTTGGGTCTTAATTTTAGAGCAGTGTGCTGGTGCCGAAAGGCTTTTAGGAAGCAGTTATATGATTTGTGTCTTAAAAAACTCTCTGGCTGCAGTGTGGAAAATGAAGCGGAGAGGTTCAGAGGGTGCGTGAAGAGAACAAGAAGAATGTAACACAGTTGTCTAGGGTCTAGGCCAGTGATCCGCAAAGTGAGGTCTCAGGACCAGTGGCATCACTTTTCCCAGAGAAGTTCTTATTAATTCAAATTCTTGGGACCCGCCTCAGACCCACTGAATAAGAAATCCTGGGGATGTAATAGTTATTGCTGTGTAAAAAAAATTAGCACAAACTTAGAACAGCTTATATTTATTATTTCAGAGTTCCCATGGGCCAGGAAGTCTGGGCACTGCTCAGGGTCTAAAAAGCTTGCAATCAAGATGCCAGCCAGGCTGTGTTCTCATCTGGAGGCTTGACTGGGGAATATCTGCTTCCAACATTATTTAGACTGTTGGCAGCATTAACTGAACTGTGACTGTGGAACTGAGGGCACTGGGTTCTTGTCAGCTGTCATCTGGAGGAGGCAACTCTCAGGTCCTGGAGGCTGTCGGCAATTCCTTGCCACATGAGCTTGCTCAGACGGCTGCTGACTTCATCAAGCCAGCACTGTCTCTACGGCAAATCTGTCAGCAAGACAGTCTTTGTATAACAGATGGTAATCATGGGAGTGACACCCGTCACCTTTGCCATGTTCTGCTGGTTAGAAGCAAGTCATAAATCCCGTGTACAGAGGGAGGGGATTATAACAACACACAAACACCAGGAGGTGAGGGTTGTGGAGGGCCACTTTAGTATCTGTCTACCATAGACCCCATACACTAGGTTTTGGCGAATCTTCTAGATAACCGAGATGCACGCTCAAGTTTAAGAAGCACTAGGGCTTGCAGCGCACATACTACAATTGGAACAATACAGAGAAATTTAAGAACCCCTAGTCCAGTCTATAGATTTGAGAGATATTTAAAAGCAACATCAAAAGAACAAGGAGCTGCCATAGCTCTGTTAGATTATGTAGTGTAGCACTGTGGTCAAGGGCACGGGTTTTGGAGCCATTAAGATCTAAGTTCAAGTCTCTGCCACTTTGTAAATCGTGTGACCTTGGGCAACAGCCTTAACCTCATGTAGTTTCGGCTTCTTTATCTATATATACCATGACATTCCCATGGAATCTTTTTCTTAGAGTTTAGTGTTGTCAAAAGTTAAATGATCACCTATGCAAACTATGTCTGGATGTCTGACACCAAGACCATGCTCAAAAAATGTAGGCTACTTTTGCTAACGTCTGTAGGATTCAGATTCTTCTGTGACATGAACTCAGACCATGTAAGATGTGTCTTCTCATTCTAAAATTCAAATATTATAGGTGAAAAAATCTTACTTTTGAGAAGGGTGTATTTTTTTCTCTGCTATCTCTAATAATAACAGCAACACCCAGGGGATGAATTAAAAAAAAATCTCCTGTGTAACTGGAAGTCTGTCACCGCCAGCTTCCTTTCATTTGTGAGAAAAACATCTTCTATGTAGACCTCCTGAACACTTTGCTCACCTTCCAGGGGCCCAGTTCCTATACGTACCTCCTGTGAAAGAAATAATGTGAAACAGACTATGAAAAGTTATACAAACACCCTCGAGGAGGTATCTCAACAGTTATTACGTGGGGATCTCCTTCTCTGGAAACCCCTGCTTTTGGCACTTATCACACAATACTGTAATTCTGTACTTACTTTGCTACCCCTTTACTAGACTAAAAACTTCTTGGAGGCAGGAACCATGTGGTATTGTCCTGGATAAAGGGGAGGAGAAGTTGCTTCTGGAAAGAGGAGATGACTCCTCTATACCCCACCTTCTCGCTCCCCTGTTCTGTACACCCCTTCCTCTTCTCCAATCCCAGTTACCCTCCCTACTATTTGGGAAAAGCTTTTCACTTAAAAGAATGTCTGCTAGTAGGGACCAGAAGGAAGTTAGGCATTAGGAAAAGATCTTGATAGAAATAAAGGACAATTAATTTCAAACCCTCCTCTAGTTCTCTGCCAATAAAGGTAAAGATCAGAGTTCATCTTTGCAAGCTGTTTTGCTTAGGAAAATCAGTTGAATGGGCTTTTAGCCTTGCAAAGGTAAAAGACTTAGAGAACAGAGATGAGAATACAACAGAGGAAGGCACGAGGGAACATCGGAAGAATACCAAACTTACAGTTATTGGTTGGGGAGTTCTGGATCGTGTTATTTGTGTAGATCAAAGAGGAAGCATAGAAAATCTGGGGTTTGTTTTTATTGTGCTCACTTATAGTATCTGGCACAAAGTAAGTGCTTAATAAATGTTTATAGAGTAAACTAAAGAATGCATGAATAAAATAAAATCCTGTACTCTTCCCTGTCCTTTGCAATTGACTGCTCATTACTGACTACTGAAATAAGAGGCAGACAATGCCCCAACAAATAGCATGTTAAAACACATACACACGCACACACCAAAATGTTCCTCTGAAACAGGCACCACCATCTGCCTACATATAAGTGTAATTTAGTGAAGAAACAGGCAGAACATGTAGTTCAGAGAATGGTAATACACAGTCAATAAAGTAACTAACCAATCCATAGTAACAGCCCCCCAAAGGACAATTCTGGAGTGTTTTATTCCAAGAGCAAATTAAAGCAAAACAAAGATGAGTCTACTGGAAAAAAAAAAAAAAAGGCAGACTCTCCTCTATTTTGCATATGAGTCCTTAGAGGAATTTATGGAAATTATTCATATCGTTCCCATATCTCCTACGTACAGTATATAAAAACCCCTTTGTTCGAGTACAGCTACACAGTATGAAATGGGGGCTCAAGGCTTTACCCTTTCTATTCCCTGCACGCAGAATACTTTCAGAATTAACTATTCATGAGCAGTATTAATCTAGGGACAGATTCAGAGTTCTGATAAGGTTGCAATTAGCCAGTTAACCAATCAGAAGTGCTTTCATCAAATCATGAATGATTATTTTTAAACAGTACACTTCTTAAGGTACATAAAAGCTGATATTTTATTCTTTGCAATGGAGAGCTGTTTCCATGCCTTTCTGGTTTACTCCAGCAGCTGATGAGAATTCCCATGGGACCTGTGGTTGTTTAGTACATGTACATTGGTGTGCTTATGCATGTGGGGTGGCAGGATGGAGACAAATGTTTTCATTCACATAATATATACATGACCACAGAATTCAGACGCTAATTTGGTGTTTAGGTCCCTTCACTTCTCTGCAATCTATTGGATTTAGTGCCCTTATTAAGATGATTAAAATAAGCCAGTCTATCAATATGCGGTCCAATTATTTCAATTGTCTAAACACAGCTTTAGCATGGGTCCTTTTTTGTCTCTAGAGAAACATGACTTTAGAGATCACTTTTCTGGACATTTCTCAGGAAACTTGGGACACTCCAATCTCCTTTAAGTCTTCCAAATGAAATCTATCAATGAGTAGACAGGGTGCAGGGCATAAAAATTTATTGTTTTCAACATTTATTTAATACCTACTATAAGCCACAGTTTTCAGATCGTAAGTAGTGGACCCACATAAAACCCAACATTAGGATTCCAAAGAGTTACACTATTGGCTACCATGATACATGATACATGAAAGCTTCTTTTTTTGTTTTCTTCATGTGAGGATGTATTTATAGATTTCAGAGACAGAGGGGGAGAGACAGAGACAGAGACAGAGACAGAGAAATATCAAACACCGCTCACTTGCCTCCAGTACACACCCTGACCAGTGATCAAACCTGCAACCTAGGTATGTGTTCTGACCAGGAATCGAACCTGCAGCCTTTTGGTGCATGGAACGATGCTCCAACCAACTGAGCCCCTGGGCCGGGGCGCTTCTTTTTAATTTGATTTTTTATTTTATTTGAAGTAAATTGAGATTAAAATGAACTGTTTTTTTTTTCCCCATAGAGGAGCCCACTTATAAGCCTGTTTCTTCCTATATTCTTTAACCTATAAATCTTGTTTTCCCCAAATTGTATACTCTGTAAACTGTTAGGCTGTATCAATATATACATGAATACTCACATTTACTTTCACCACACACATATTTCCAAAGGCATTTCTCAAAAATTACTTGTCCAATTAACTTCTTTATGAACAAATAAATCCCGTTCATCTACAGACAAGCTACAGTTACAGTCTAGCAACTGGGTGTCTGATTTCAGAATATTATTAATGGTGGTTATTAGCTGAAGACGCAATGTAGAAGTGAACGTATAGGGTGAAATTTATAGTTACTGCTCTGTGGAGAATAGCAAGAATGATTCAGTCCTTCTAATTTAACTTACATACAATAAGCTGTGGGTTTCAGCTGAAATGACTTGATTTTTTTTCCCCATAGTTCAATAATTTACGTAAGACAAAACTGATGCATTGTTATTATCAGCTGCTACGATCCAACATTTTAAATCTTGGTTTTCCCTTCTCTGAGGAGGTCTAATAAAGGAGATATGCCATTGTTCTAAAGTAATTTTCACTTTCTCGCTTTCCCTGGTCTATTTCATTTTGAGTTGCATGCTATTCCTGTATCTATCCACCCAGTGAGAACAGGGACCCTTATCAACAACATTTTTTAAGCAGTAATCTTCCAGAGATTTCTTTCTTTCTTATATTAGTCAAACACTACATTATGTTATATTAGGGAAAATTCTAAACATGGGTAAAATTGGCCCAACCCGAGAATCTACTTTATGGTAATAGCGTTAGCATAAAAAAAAAAGAAAGAAAGAAAAGAAAAGAAAATATAAAACAAAAATAAAACTGCTGATGGGAAAAATATCACAACAGAACTTATGAAGTAACAAGAATTTATTTTTACAATTTATGTCGCAAAGACATAGGCAGGGCCCATTGTGGGGCTCTATGTCAGAACAACACATCGTGGGGCAAAAGATGATCTTTTTAGCAAATTCATGCAAGTATTCACATTGAAAAACTGAAGGGATTATAGCCCTTGATCATCCCTCTGTCTCACATGCTAATTCTTAGAAAATTAACACTGATTATGACCTGTGACATACCACCCGCCCTCTCCTTGGCGTGTTCCAATAATAAAAGCTACTTTAACAGGGCAGACAAGTTGAAAGTTGCATCCTGGCAACCGGCATTCACAACTTCAGCTGTGTGAGTGAGCAGATAAATCAGGCAATAACCCTGAGGATCAGTTTCCATATCTGTAAGGATTTAACAAATAAATGTAATAAATGCGTTTACTGAGCGCCTTCTCTGTGTCAGACACTATGCAAGAGTCTAGGTTTTCTGGCACTTTCTATTAGATTATGAGCCTGGTGCGAGAACAAGCTGTGTCTCTCGCACGCATCATTGTACCTCGAGGTATACGGTGTACCTCTAGGGGCATGAGGCGCCTCGCGGTGCCTGGCGTAGAAGAGGTGGTCAGTGAACCTGGATGGGAGAAAGGGAGCAACACAAGGTAGAGGAAAATCCTGTGAGGATGAAAGACAAATGAGACAGGAGCCACAGCCACACAGGCCTCAGTTTAAAGGACAGAGAGCCACATAAATAGATGTTAGAAAACAACTTTGTTTAGAAACAACAAAAGAAAGTCAAAGAAAAAAAGAAGTGTTTGATGGGGACACTGGGATAAGATTTAGAAAGGAACTGAGTTATGATGGACACACAGAAAATTTGCAGACAGGTGTACCCCTCCCACACAATACCCAAGGTCATTCAAATACTGTATAATCTGTACACTGTAGTTCGCATAGATTGTCTAAGCATCAGCACTGGACCATGGTTATTTCTGCAATATACTTGTGGGTTCTACCAAAAGACAAGCCAACATCTTCCAGTTCATTTATTTGGCTGCTCCCAGTACCTGGTCATGCCAGTGTAATTCAAAGCACCAAAGAGCACTGTGACTTTCCATTTTGGACATGCAGTTATTTTTCTTTCCTTTCCCCCACACTTCCCCGATTTATGATGGCAGCTGCCCTCTGTGACTGCTTCTGAGACTGCTGGTCAGCTGGAATCTATAGGCTCACAGCAAAGGCACTATAAATCCAGAAAACCTAGAGGGAACTTTCCCTCTTCCTCACACAGACCTGGCTTGGCTGCACCTTCTACCAGGAATGCAGCCTCAGTAAGGGAGGCCAATATGGGCTTGAGGAAGGGTCCAGGTACAAAGGAGGTGGGGGCCGGGGGGAGGTGGGAAGGACTGGATGCTCTGTTCTGTCTCCAGATACAGAGGTGAAAGGGGAGGTCCTGGGGGTTTCTATATCGGGCTGTCAGGACAGCAAAGGGGAGAGGAATCTGGAGCAGAAGTTCAAGCTGAGAAAAGAGAATGCATTTGGATGGAGAAGCTCAAATAGGGATGTAGGTGATGGTGGCAAGAGGACAGTGATGGCCTATAATATCAGAAAGACCTGGGTTTAAGTTCAGATTCTGTTTCTTATTTGCTAGGTGACTTTGGGGAATTATTTAATCTCTTTTAGACTTAATTTACTCAACTGTAAAATGAGGAAATATAAAAGAATCTGCCTAATGGGGTTATTGTAAGGATGAGAAAGGAATACTGCACCTTCTCAGCAGAAGACCTGGCAGATGGTAAGGACCAAAACGTGACCAGCAGCTACTGCTATTATTAAATCTCTAATATCCACTATAAGAATATTAATTCACAGAAATATTCTCATAAGTGAAAATGTCTACTCACTGTAATAATGTTGGAAATGATAAAAAAATGGCAGTTCACTACAAATCGCAGGGTTATAGTATAGTACATCCTTACTGTATTAAAATAAATGAGATATGTCTATTTGAACTGACATGCAGATGTCCAAATGTATAATTAAGTAAAAAAAGGGCCAAGTTCAATAATACATATACAACCATCCCATTTCTTAAGTAAATAAAATGATTATTTTAATATCTGAAAAATATAAGCATGAAATTATTAAAGTGGTTATCTCCATGGAGTGACATGTAAGATTTTAATTTTTTAAATTATACTTTTCATGTTTGTATGTTTTAACAAACATGTCTATATTCTGTAATAATTTTTAACTATTATTTTCAAGTAGCAGATATTAGGATGGCTGAGTTTTTTCTTAATAGCCTTATTCTCAATAGTCCATTCGCTACATGGTGTTCGCTGGGCACTAGAATCACATAGCTGGTGTTCTTCTGCTTCCTCATCAGCAATTTAAATCTCCCCTGCTCTGAAATCTCACAAAGGAGAGACCTCTAAAAGGTGCGGTAATTGGGAGGACAGAGCTGCAAGCACAAAACACATATTTTAGGTGTTGACTCAATTCATTTCATTAGTCAATTTGCTTCTTAAAATTCTGAGAAATTATTAGCACTAATGAAACATTATTCTGTAATTTTCCTTGAATAATACTAATAAATCCAAATCTACCTTCAATTAGAAACTCTTCAACAAATTCCTAAACAAAATAAACTAGATTAATGCACAAATGAGCTGAAGTAGGTAATATAATATTTCCCTGAATTTGTTAGTTTCACATAATCTCACAGTTTATGCTGATTGCTTTTTTTTTTCTTTAAAACTCTGGGGTTAAATTTATGAGGCAATAATACCAAGCTAAAAACATCACTAGGATCCTAATATATAATATGAGAAGTACAAGTTCCATGCAAACATAGGATCTCAAACTACACACAGTTTAAATATCATTGCTCAGATACTTTTATTAGAAGAGCAAGGAGTGGTAACAGCAGGATTCCAGTTTAAATGATGAGAATAACTTAGTATTGTCCTTGCAATGCATACTCACATCTCAAACAAACGCTGAAATGAAGCAAAGATTACAATGACGATCCAAGTCTTCCTTCCTGGTCACCAGTTTAGTTTTTCGTAAGTGAAACATCATAACTCCGAAATTTGCAATGGTGTCTTTCACTTGAACGAATGAGTAACAGGGACTGGACATAGCAGTTTAGTAGCTTCCCTAAGCCTCAGCTCACAAAACAACATTTGCCAGCAATTATCCTAATATCTCCTCCTACTGCTTCTTCCATAAAGTCATAATTTCACTTTACATGATTTATTTATTCATAGATTTTTGTTATGCAGCATTCAATGAAAGTAGTTCATTAAGGTCAAAATTAGCCGCTGGTGGACTCCACTAGTGCTTGTAACTGTGTACTTCTCTTACAGTCACAGTAAAATGCGCATGGCTTCCATTTGCATGACGCTGGAGCCTTTGTGGCCTCCCAGGAAAATCCACATGCATCATATAACGCTGCTGAAAGGGAACATGTGGGGGATTAGGTACTTTTGCGGGTAATCTTTGCAGAAGCTAGAAAATCTGTTTCATGTAAAGTTACCAGGGAAGCAGAGCATAAAGTCAGTTGTTCCTCTTGCCTTTCACGCCCTGGGTTGCATTCCCCCCAAAAGCTCACCAATGTAGTTTTGGTATTGGGAGCCTGTTGATAAAAATGCTTTCCTTAATCCTAGAGCAAAATTTCTAGTATCAGTTTGCTCCATAATTCTAGGCACGCAAGGCAGTAGCCTTCAAAATACATCAACTCCTTGAACTTACTCCATTTGAAATGTGCGTTTCTGGCACTGTGTCAATGGCCTCCTGTTTACGGTATTGTTGAGGGAAGGATTCCCAACATAGGGTCATGGGAATGGCAGAACACACGACACTCAACTGGACAGATGAGATCGATAGCAGTTTATTAGTCACAAGCACAGGACAGGGGAGGAGGATAAAGCATGCCATGCAGGGTCACGAGGGGGTCGTACTGGGAAGAAAGTGAACTACCAGAGGCTGTGGGAGGCAGACTCTGCGGGACTAAGAGGGAAAAGTTCCCCCTGGTTCTCAGGGGATGATGTGATTGCCTTGTTTGAATAATTCTGCATGCTGGCAGGGATAAGCAGGAACTGCGCCTGGTCCCTTTGATAAGGGGGCGTATTTGACCAGGGGACCTTATCTGCAGGACCAGAGTGGGGAGAAAAACTTGCATTTAGGCCATTCAAAGCCTTCCTCATTTTACTACATGTTAGAGTAGCAAACACTGAGCCTTAATTTTAGGCCTTATACTAGTGAACACATAAATATTGTTAAACAAGTGAGTGAATGAATAAATGTGTTGAAAGTAGGAGAATTCTAAAACTTTGGGGTATGCTCTGGTCTTGGGCATGACACTTGACATCTTAGTTGCACTTCAGTCATTTATAAAATGGGTAGAGCTGCTACATTTCCCAGTCCTGGTAAAGTGGTCTTAAGTAGTTAGTGAGCTGTAGGGCCCAGGGGCATAGCCGCCTTGGTCACCTAGCAGGGTTCTCCAGGTCTGCGCCCCTTGTGGACTGTGTATGCCTCCCTGTTGTAGTTGAGCCTTGATTGCTGCTGATATATCAACGGGAGGGATTTATTCCCAGACCGACTGTTTCCAAGGAATGGCCGAGACCACCGTGGAGGATCCGCTGTGCAGAAGCAGGGCTCACTTTGGCAGGAACTCTGGTGCCTTGCTCAGTGCACCCCTTGAGTGTTTCTCATCGAGGTGGTTTCGGTGGTACTTTGGTATCATCTGAAGCTATACATCACATGTGCTGGCTCTGTACCTCCCAGGAGGTGCAGGTCAAGGTCAGCTTCAGCCTGGCATGAACTACAGAGAGATCTGCAGAGGGCTGCTTCTTGTGCTGGGCTCGGGGGTGCCCCGGAGAGGCCAAACTGTGAACTGAGGTTGGCTGTTGCTAGCACCAGGTCTGGGGCCTGTTGGTGAGAGGAGTACAGGGCACTTTCAGGCCAGATGCCGCTTATTTGGGTTTCGTGAGCCTTTGAGAGATTTTAAGAAAGGCTGTAGCATGAGCCAACACAGGTTGTTTGTATGGAAAAGCGTTTGTATTGGGCAGGATCTCAGGGAACCACCAGAGTGGGGCTAACAGTGACAGCCAGGTTAATGGAGACTCAGATAACAGGGTGCTCCTGCCGGCTCTGTGGAGGGAAGGCTCAGTAAAGGAACAATGGACTCTGTCAGCACGACTTGCTGGGGGCAAGCTACCCCTTGAGCCCTCCCCTGACACCAGACATTGCTCCCTGTATGTCCCTGGCACCTTTCAAGCTGCTGCCCAGAGATGGGACTCAGAGAAAGTGGGTCCAGTTAAGTCCTTGCTTGGGCCCTTTAAGAGGAACTGCCTGGGACTCCAGAAGCCCTCCATCTCAGTCAGCCACAATCTCCACTGGTTTTCTCAGCCAGAAATTATGGAGACTTCTCTTCCTGGTATGGGAACCTTGAGCTGGGGAGCCCGGTGTGTGGCTGTGACCCCTCACCCTTCAGGGAGGATCTCCACAGCCGAGATATCCCTCCCAATTTTTATCGGCCACATGTGAGTGTGCGTCCAGCCTGTTCCACATCTCCACCCCTCCTACCAGTCTCCATGTGGCTTCTTCTTTACATCCTTATTTATAGGACTTCTGTTCAGCGAGGCTTCAGGCGGCTCTGCACGATGGTAGTTTAGTTGTAATTTTGATGGGGTTGTGGAAGGATACGAGGACTGCGTTCACCTACGTTGCCATCTTAACTGGAACAGGGAAGAAATCTTTTAAAGAGACTCTAGTATGTCAAGTCTGGGTGACTGGGAAGATGATGTTGTTATCAGAAGAAACTTAGAGTCAAGAGTAAAACTGGTTGAAGAGAGACAGCCAAGGCGATGGATTCAATTACTAGCTCAAGAGGTTCTCTTAGAAATATGTACCTTGAATACTGAAATTACAGTAGTATTTTCCAGGACGAGGAAGGCATTTTGCTTTGAAAATGTTTGCCTGGCTTCGCATAGCTGGGGTTTAGCCGATAGCTAGCTGCCTTAAATAACTTTTCTCCACTGTAATCCTTCCCCAAAGGACGCTTTAGAAATGTAATGTGCCTTGCTAGCTTACTCGTAGGTATACAAGGCCTTCTGACTTCTACAATGAAGGCTATTGCTATGGACAGTATTACTGACTTCCAGTGAGCTCCAGAGTTTCACAGACCCATGCCATGCTGCCATTTTGACAGACCTCCCAGAGCATGCTCTTGTAAGTTACCCAAGGTCAAGGCTGATTATGGCTTGCGTACCCTGAGCTGTCTATCTGATCTCGTGTTCTAATACAGATGTAGAAAAATTCAGTGACCCTTGAACAAATTCAGCCCTTCACACTGACTGGGCATCTGCTCTGGGGTCAGACACCAGCTGTGTTAAGTGTAAGCACTACAAAGCTGAGTAACACATTTTGTGCCTTCGAGAAGCTCACAACCAGGTCTAAAAGCAGGCAATAAAATAAATAAGTACTGTAACACACCTTAAGTACTAGGGAAGATATAGATATGAGGGGTGAGAGAGTCACTGATTTCCAGTGAGATGATAAATAAACTTCGGGAAAGAACACGACGGTAGGACATCTAAAGTAAAGATGTGTCTATAAGAATAAGACCTCACAAAAGGATAGGTACAAAAAAAATATCAGAAAAGAAGGAATAAGAACATTCCATTTGGGGGACTACGTTGTATTATCTCATTTTGTACATATTTATTCAATTCCCGAAAGTAGGAGTCCGACAGTTTGTATTTTTAGAATGCTGCTTTTGCAACCTACTTAAGCATGAGGCCATGGACAAAAATACACTTCACACCAGAAACCCCTAAACAGTGAAATCTACATTGTCATCAGCTATAAAGAACAAGTAGTCTCATGTTACCACAGAAATCCCTACTCTTTTCTATGGGAAAGTATTTTAAATAAAGACGTCAGACAGTCTCAATTAAAAATAATAAACGAAAGAGCAATTATGGTCCCTCCGGATTCACTAATAAAGTTCATCAATGAACTTTCCATCAGGTATTCAGGAACCAAAAAAGGTGGCATATGGAGGAATTTTAGATGCAATTAAAGTACACCATTTACATTTTATATTACCACCTCTGGCTGCTGACAGTCTGAACAAAATTAAATAACTGGTTATACAATACAAGTTCTCTCCTGGTGGTCAATGTAGCAGAAGAAATAAACAAGTAGATGAGAAAGTCACAGCAAATATATTTGATATGAGCAATTTCCTGCAATTTGCTAGAACAAACTGAATTCATTTTCAGCCCCTCTGTACCCCTTTTTTCAACTTGACCCTCTAATACAGTGGACTCATACCTGGCTCATTTTAGCAAGTGTCATTCTGTTTCCTTTTTCCATCGTGTTCCCCACCATCCCAAACTCTTTGGGTGTCCTAGTATTTAAAGCTTGTGGGTTTTCGTAAGGACCGTGGTTAGCTTTACATTCTCCTGGGGATCACCACTTAACGCACAGCCCACTGTGTTTTGATAGAATCAATGCATTTAAATGCCTTTTATGCTACTCCATGTGAACTGCTAAATCATTTGTTCTCCCCTTTCTTCAGTATCTCCTGTTACCATGTCATTTTGTGCATTTCTGCATGTGTATATGTATGGACTGTGTGTGTTGTGTGTGTTGCTCTGCTGCCAAGTCCCATAAAATCACAAACCCTCTGTCTACCTCCACAATAACGGAGTAGCCTATGGAGGACAGAAGCAAACCTGATTTTGATGTAATTTTTCTCATGAGCCAAATGTACTTAGATGGCTTCTATGAATGATTTTGAAACTCGATTACACAAATGAGAGGTATCATCCACTGAGCATTTCCATCTGGTCAACTGCTTTCAGCTGACCTGGTCACGTGGCTTCAACAAAAACATAGTGACCTAGCCAAAGCCAAAATAGGCTACCCTCTTGATATGTGTTTTCCAAGTCATATTTTCAGTGTTTTATAGGTGCTTCTTTACTGCATACTCACCCCATTCTGGAACCCTCTCCAATCCCCCACATATGCTCACACATGCTTATATACACACTCACAGGAACTCCCTGCTGGCCAGACTGGTGCCTCCATGAGACACATGAACCTTAAAAGGGAGTGGATGTCTCACTTGAGTTGTCTCATTAAATCACTTAACCTTCCTCCTTTGCTCAGCATTAACCTTTGGTCTTTAATTTCTTCCTTTTCACTTGATTTTATGACCTCCTCTCTCGATGAAGCCTTTTCATGAAGATTTGTGTGGAGGTTACTCCCTAAGAACAAATTTATATTTTACTATGATGATTCTAGCTCATGACTTTAGGTTTAAAACAACACACTTCAAATACATACACGGAGATAGGTGCATTGATGATAATCAAAACTCTTCTTTAAAAAATTTAGAATATTCTCATATGTTTTGTTCTGCTAATACTTTTTGGTGTGTTTCTTTGTTTTGTTTTCTTCTGATCAACAAGTAATTGCTGAAAAACTAACAAAGAACTTTAGCCTCTTGTAAAGTTAGGACTGAACACTTCCACTCATAAGGGTGAGAATTGTAAGGTTTGTCTTCGTAGGGGGCATATAACCAGCTTTTCATGTGGATACGTAGGTCCTTTCTGAGCTGTTTCACCTTCCCCCTGACCCTGAGCAATGACCCTCACAATGAATAATGACAGTCTAGAGCAACATCCTAGGGTATGTCCATGTCTATTCTTCATCAGTGACCCAAAGAGAGAAAATAGACAGCCCGAACAAAAGAGCCAGCAGGGTGCTACTGGTACGTGAAGTTCTTAGACAGGAGGTGAGAGTCATGACTGGAAAACTGTCACTAAAAACAGCACAAGGATAAAGAAAACTGCGGAGAATCACAGAATCTCCAAAGAGACAGGAAAACTAAGGAAGAGTGGTCTCCCAGAAACCACAGGAGACACATCCCCACATTCAACGACCTTGCCAAGAAAATGGGAGACATACATGAACAAATATGAGTTTTAATCAAGACCAACAAGGACTAAAAAAACACCCATCTGTATCAAGTGGGGTGTGGAGAAGAGAATTATCCAAGACAAGTGAACATCAAGGAACAGCAATATTCCCACTAGACCTTCCCGGTGCAGCTCATCATGATAACATCGCTGCTTGTGTTTTTCCACATAGAGCAGACACTAAATAGAATCACTGAGGGATGATAGACTACAATGACAGCAAGGCACATTTTTAGGCATCTCCAGTATCGTCCCCACCTTTTAAGCTTTTTAACTCTCCTTTTCACCAGCCTGAGAGTAATCCGGTATCAGTCTTTACCTCGGCACTACTTAAAAGAAAGGAAACACTCTTGTTTTTAACTCTTCACCTGATGATTGTTACTCAAACTTCAGGCTTTAGCTTTGATTTCTGTCTCAGAAATCCTTCCCTAGGCTCCCTAGTCATCCCTGCTGTAGGCTCCCAGAATCTCCTCTTCCCACCGAGACCCTCATCACACTCTGGTCCATTGTCTCAGGACTCCAGCCCCTGCTCCACTTCACCCTAAATACCTGGAGGGCAGGGATACCCAATCAATGCATTCCTGTATTCCCAGTGCAAGGAACACATTCAGTACATGAGCTGCTATCAATTAAGGTAGATGCTGTGCCCACCCTACTATTCCCAAGCCCATAATTCATTTGGCTGCAGTGGCTCAAGGCTTTTACAGGAGTTAATCTATTTTTCATGAGTCTTTATATTTTATATACGTTCTTTCCAGGGAACATATTTGTATGTCTCCTTTGCTGTATCTCCTTCTAGTAAGAAATTTCTGATAAAGCAATGTGGCACTGGCATCGCCACTCATCAATAGCAGAGAAGTTACTGTCGCCTATGAGCAGGTCTAGGAACTCCGATTATGCAAAATGACCCTGCACCCGTGTTGGGAACAACTGCAGGAGTGAGCTTCATGCAAGGTTTATAGGAGACTGCTGGGAATGTCCAGGAGAAATGCATCCCAAAGAAGGGGAAGGCTGCTCCTTCATCTTTTGATAATCGGACGTTGCATTCTTCGGTTCAATGTAATATCACCTAAGGACCAGGCATCCACACAGTGTTTGTGGTTCTCAGCTTCACAAGCAGGCTGACAGCACAGGTGTCCTGACGAGGGCCTTAAGTGACAGCAGATCCGGAAATTCCCACGGATGCCTGAGGAGGTCACTTCTTTAATAGTCTTTCTAGATATAAGGCCCATGAAGAACTCAAATCATTCTGGACTAGGACTGTAGGAACGGTATTTTGTTTTATCTATGCGGAAAAAAACAACAACAAAAACATTCTGAGTTTCTTGCCAGTCCCTACGTTCACATGGTGTTTTCTCCGTGAAAGGGTTCGCTGACCAAAGTCCTCTTATTTTCTATATGTGGTATAAAACACATGATGGGATCCAAGCTTTAGAAATTAGTACTTAGCCTCTATGCAAAACCAAAGAAAGTAAATGTCTCAGAAGCCACTGGAGAGATTAACCATGTTTTCTCACAGGAATAAGTCCTAAAATGCAATTGATTTGTCTGTACTGATGCCCAAGATGAAGTGATCGAAGGTGTGCTTACTAAGATCACAGCTGTCATTAAATTTGCTGGGGTTCCAATACTATAAATGACTGGATAAAATTTCAAAATTGCAATCAACAAAAGACAGATCCCAAAGGAAAAAGACGAAACGCAAAAGATATGCAGAAGGAATATAAGAAGAGAGTGGCTGACATTCATACCCATTTTCTCCTTCTCTCTCCTTCTCTCTCGTATGCAGGGAGGGCTGAACACCCTGGTCCTTCTACAAACTCAGATTACTTCTAATTCCAATTAAGTTAACAAACATTTACTAAGCATCTGCGCTAGTCCTGTGCCAATTAAGTATATAAAATGAACAGCGTAGTCTCTGACTGTAATAAGCTTATAAGCCTAATTAGGGAGATAGATACACAAACGAAGAGTCACAAGTGAGGACGACAGTGAGCAGTCGTTGAGATATACACGGGCTCAGGAGCACATGGGAGAGATGAGGCTCAGGGAAGACTTTCAGCAAGAATTTACATTTAAGCTAAATCTTAAAGGACAAGTGGGCTTTGCCAAGCAGAGGAAGGGCTGAAGAAAATTCTAAAAATGCATTAAGAACAAACTGGAAGTCAAAGGTGAATGGAAGAGCAAGCAGCCTTCCAAGAACCACAGTGTGGCCTGTAGACTAGCGTGTGGGAGCTGGGGAGAAGGGCAGGGGGAGCTTAGATGATGAAAGTCCTCAAACTCATCACCTATCATCTTCGGAAAGGCTTGTTCATAGTGGTGGCAGAATAGGAGCTTTACAATGGCCCCTCTGGCCGCTCGGACAGAGCCCACTCAGGCCACGCCTAAAGGCGAAGCAGACTGAGGGTGGCAGGCAGTCTACAGGCCACTGACGGTTAACACAGAAGATAGATACGGAATCTGAAATGGTGTTACTACTTCAGGTTTTGTGTAGAAAATTAAGATGCACTGCAGGCTCAAAACACTGTATGGCAAACACTTCGAACATGCATTGGCTTAAATTATGAGCTTAGCTGGAAACAACTTGGGAGTCTAAAAGGGTCACATAGTTTTTTACAAAGAAAAATCTGTTCTACTGCTTGGAAAATACCCTTGACTCTTGCCTGTAGTATCTTCAAAATGCTTTTTGGCTTTCATAGGTAGGTTAAAACTAAAGAGCATGCATCTATCAGCCAGATCAAACTTATCATGGCAGGTAGAAAAAAATATTCGAAATTAAGCAATGCAGACCAGAACTGCCATCAGAAATGAGGCGGTCAGGGTTGGCAAGGGTAGGAAGAATGCGTAATCACTTACAATGATGGTGGAAGTAAAATTTGCTCTTTTATATTTCAGAACACTGAAAAGCATGGAGGATAAATATAATATACATTACGTACTGCTCTATTTAGCTTAAGAGCTAAAATTTAACAAATATAATTGAAACCCTGTGAAGACTTTCCACCCCATTTCCCTCCATATATCACTACCATGAACTTCTCATTTTCCCGCATGCTTTTTAATATATTTACTCCATGTGAATATCTGCAAAATATATAATAATGTTTTGTGTTTTAAATATTATTTAAATGACATACATAATATACGAAAAGCGGGCTTTTCTGAAGCGTCTATCTCCCTTCAGCAGTTTGCTTTTTGGAAATTGACTCCTGCTGATACACGTAGCTCTGGCTGATCTGCGTCACAGAGACACAGTGTTCAAACACATGAGCACACTGCGCTGCGTGTGCCCACTCTTCCAGAGGTGGGCTTCAGGCTGCTGCCAGTGTGTCAGAAGTGACGCTGTAACAAACTTTCGTGCACGTATAGGAGGATTTTCTCAGGCGCGGGTGAGTGTAAGTGCATTTTCAACTCTCCTTTACTAACTATGGTTGAATTATGCTCCAAAGGCGTTGAAACGGTTCACGCCCTTCCCAGCGTGCATGAGTTTTTATTGCTTCACAGCCTCAAAATCACTTGGTTAGAGCTAAATTTCATTTTTTGCCAAATTAATGGGTGTGAAATGGTTCTTGTAATTTTAATGTGTTTCCCTGATTGCCAGTGAAGGAGAGGGTCTTCTCATGTTTACTGATCACTTGGGTTTACTCTTCTGTGAAATGCCTAGCCAAGATATTTACCCATTTTCCTATGCAACTATTTTCCTTTCTTTTTTGTAGAGTTTCGTTTTACATGTCAATACTCACCCTTTGTTTTAAAATTTTATAGAAAACAAATTATTGCTATGTATTAAAGCTTTTAAAAATGCTCATACTCCTTGGTTCAATAATCACACTTCAATGAATTGAAGCTAAGAAAGTAATGAAGGGTTAGCAAAAGATGCAGGTTCCAAATGGGCTCATCAAAGCATTGTTTATAATTACAAATATTATAAGCAACATACCTAATACCCATAAAAGAAAAATATATACAAAGTTCCCCACCATAAAAAGACGGGGATATCTATACAATGGACTGCTATACACACATCAAAAGAGATATTTATGGAAGAATGTGGAATGTATAGAAAAATTTCAAAAATATATTAACTAGAAAAAACAGATTGCACAACCTTCGCAAGGAAAAAATAGGACACTATCTGCAATTATTGGTAGTTTATGGAATTATATTTTCTTTTTTTATTCCTATAGTTTTCTAAAATTTCTATATTAAACACTTCTTTAAAAGTCACATATATCAATAAAAGGGGAGGCTCTTTCATAACTGGGCTATAAGGAGAAAAAATAATCTAAAAGACAGAATTTTGAAAAGCACCAGAATGCAAGGAGCATTACAAGCTACAAAAAAGGCCAGTGTGTACATGTATGCAGGGTTTCCATTCCCAAGGCCAGATATTTCAGCCAAACCCACAGAAAATGATCACCCTTGGATCACTGCTGTCTCATCTAATGGAAAATAATAACCCCAAAGTTCTGTGGGTTCCATATACAGCAGGGCTCAGTATTTCCCGAAGGACTTACAATCTAAGGAAGACAGATGAGACAATTAAGACAAACAGACAAGGGATGAGAAAGGCAATTTGTACCCCAGTCATGGGGTGGGCATATGGTTTCTGTGTCTACGCTTACACTTCAGGACAGTTTAGGGAGAGTCAAGCCAGATCTAAACAGAAAATGTAGCTAAAACTAGGTTCTGAGGGTTGTAAAATAAGGAGATTTTATGTAGCTGATAGTAGAAGACATCAACTCAGAATGAGGAGGCAAGTTTTAAAACACTTTGACCCCAAAGGCTGATGGTCTGAACCACTGGTATAACTGTCCCTAATTTATGAAAGATTTGATTATAACTATCCAGAATTTTGAAAGATCCGAGGTCAAATGTGGAACAGAAGACAGAGAACATCCTTCAGTCATGACTGGGTGAAACCATGGACACAGCTTTCAAACTCTTCCTCATCATAAGACTGTGGATAATAACAGAGTATCAACCTTGTATGACTATCGGACCTCTAGAGATAATGAATACAAACGCCACATGTGGCATCTCGGAGGCGCTCAGCAAATGAAAAATATTAATCCCAAGAATACAGTGGTTTCTTCTGCACTTAGAATTAAGAGTATCATTGGAGAACATATCCCAGATATTTAACTGTTACAATATGTAAACCTAATAAAACTCTAAAAGCATTGATTATAAGCTTACTAGCAACATTTGGCTACAAGCTATATATTTTTTCTATTTAGAGTATATTTGTTCATCTTAAATAATCACAAAGTACAGTAATTTAAAAGACACTTTATAAAAAGGAGTCACCCACAGTCAAAGGCAAATACTAGCTCTCCCTGTTTCATGCCCATGTAAAATATACAATTAATATTTTAATCTAGCTCCTAAAATAGTATCCAACCATTTCTCCTTTGTCTTGCCAAGAAGAGACAGATGGTGAATCAGCTTATAAAGCAGCCCCCAAAATTCTTAAAGGCAAATAAGTGCTTTATAAATCAGGGTTTTAAAAAGGTCTCATTTTTATAACAGTTATTACACTGAAGCAATCTTTCCCTAATTATATTCATAAACATTAAACAGGGCTAATTTATGAGTTCCTGAACAATTTTGGGTTTTTGAATGAAACAATCAAGATCCCACATGCCTGCTTTTTCTCTTTTAATCATCACTAACATATACAATGACCTTGATCAGCCCTATGGTTCGTTAAGCTGTGACCCTCACACAGTGAAACCATGCTGAGAAATTATTATTCAGCTTTAAAACTCAGAATACATTTAAAAATGACTTTGGGATGACAAAACACCTTGGTGGTTTGGCCATGGCCTCACATACAAGAAAAAGAAATGATCAGTGGAAAAAACGACTTATAAAGATTGCGACAAAGGCCCTAAGCACCAACCGCCACACCCCACACAACTTCCAAATGCCGTTTGACTTTGTGCTGACCCCACCTCAGTTCCTCAGAGGGAAAACCGGGGGAATTACGCTATGCCTCTTTTCTGAATATACTGTGCCCGCGCATTGTCGAGGCTTTAAGAAAGGATACATATGACAGAACTTTCTAAGGCTTTTATTAAGTTTATAAAGCACCATGTTAGGCCACCAATATCCAAATGTGGTGCATCTTATTAAAAGAAAATGTGTACTGTTGTCTAGTCAGTTGAATTTCTATAACGAAGTATGTGTCACACAGATTTACTTTATATAGTGATTCGTGTGTTATTACAGGGGAACAATTCCTAATCTAGCCACAGCTCCAAAATCCCCAAAGCTCTGAAAACTCATTTAACTGCAAACACTGAGCTAACCAGAAATCATTTAATGATTAAACCCAACCTGGCCCAATGTGAGGCTATTATACTCAGCCCACCGGTATGACTCTCCATATGTTTTGACACTAAAATACTAAAGTATTTGATTACAAGCTACTGCCCTAGACCCTGCTGAGGATGTCATGCATGTGTTACACTATATGCCCCCTCTCTGTTGCATTCTAAATTCTGAAACACATCAGGCCCCAAGGGTTTTGATATGGGACAATGGACTTGTGTTAACATTTGTATTTTCCTTTCTTCTACTAGCGAAGGAGTAGAAAGTTAATGCTGCAGCCCTAGGTTAGAGAAACAGTGAAATCTCAGGCAAATATTTTAAAATGTCAATACTGTTGCCTTCAAATTAGAGGCCATTGTGGTAAGGTTGGTCCTCAGCGACACTCAGTGATTCAAATGAGTGGTTCATTCTGGGTACACGGTGCAAGCACACCCTGTAAGAACTGGCAAAGGACAACAGACTAACACCAAGGAACAAAGGTAGGACTCAAATGTGCCCTGGCCGTACACAAGTGTGATTAACTAAATTATACATAAGGCAAGAGATAAAGGCATTGAGGACTGGCGAGTGAGGTCATGACAGGTTTGCAAAATTTAAATTGGGATCATGACTCTTCTGACTGACCCGAGGAAGGGAAGTTTTAATAGAAGAAGCACAGTAACTAAAGGGCACGTAATGTGTGTGAGGACGTGACGGTAGGTATGTGTGTGTATGTATGTGCATTCACACGAGAGGAAAATTATATGTCAAAAGACATCAGGAAAGGAAGCAAAGATGTGGCACCTTGGGTGGGCCAAGTGAACAGGGACAATGGGGACACACTGAAGATGCTGAGTACAGAAGTGACAGATTAAATCATGGTTTCAGAACCAAGAAATAAAACTCTAATAATCCAACATCTGGAAACCATTTTCTTCTGATCTACACACCCACCTCAATTTTAGGTTTTTAATTGCTTGTTTTCTGTTTTCCTTTCCCACCCGCTGGTCTCACTACATAATTGATAGCAGTAATAATTATTCCATATATCCATATAGGTCATGCTTTATAATTTCACAAGTATTTTCATAACATCACTTCTTATGAGAAAACAGTGTTCCAAGGACAGGTATGAGAGTCAGAGTTTAAATCACAGTTGGTTCGATCATTCCTACCTTGGACAAATTAAGCTAGCTATTAAAACCTTCGTTTTATCATCTGGAGGACAAGAAAAGTAATACCTACTGTATGAAATTTTCAACAGAATTAAATGAGGTGATACCTACTATGCAGAATTTTTAACAGAATTAAATGAGGCAGGATACATGAAAGTGCCTTTCAACACTTATTAACACTAGAACCCTGACGCCGGTGTCTGTGATTGTGGCGATTACTAAATCTGTACCTTTGTTCCAGTTTTACTCTTAGGAATTATCTCCAATCTTTTCTCTTCTCTTCCACCACCACCACCAATTTATTTTTGAAGGCAGTGCTTTATAACATAGTCAAAATCAGTACTAGGAAGCCTCGATTCAATTTTCACTTTAAAAATAATTCTGATAATTGCACTGGCTTAATATGAAATTTCTGGTAGAAAGCAAAACTGTAGCCTAGCAAGACACCCAACATTTAAAATGTAATTCCATTAACTTGCAATTAGTAGTTTTCACACGTACAGAAAAAATAAATTGATTTAGCACCTTTCTCCCATCCACAGTAATACTGAAGATTTTTTTCCTTGCCATTATTGTACCCTGGCTGCAAATATTAGTCACCCTAACTGCATATCACGTAAATCAAATAAACGTTTCGCCCTCACCCCCACCCCCCCATAATCACATTGGCAGCTGCTCCAGCATGTTTCAATGGCCATCCACTGGAACTCATTAAGAACGCATTAAGTATAGTAAATTAAAATGCAAGGTCTATGATCTGCAGACAAAAAGATGACAAAGCTTATCACATGTATGCTCTGGCCTTCTCATTAGCTCTTAAGGCTTAAATGGCATTGTCCTCTCAAACAGGTCCCAGAGCAGATTTATTTGTTATGAGCACAGCAAAGTCAGATGATCTTTATATGCTAGAGATAATTTAACATTCCCCAAAAATAACTTTAGACAGAAACTGAAGCCTTAGATTACGGCTTGGGGATATTCTAAAAACTATTCAGTGGCACTTATTTTTCCTCTCCAGCTTTTCAATGTTCTTCCACAATAACCAAATCCATCCGCTTCAGTATTGCCGGTCCATCCAATTATCAGAAGCAATGGTATTATTTCAAATGAGAAATAGTTGCCATATAGGCTCTTCTGCTGAGGCATCCATGCCGTGACAGCTGTGCCCTTAGTCCCCCTTATGGTCGAAGAATGTACCCCTGCTAACACGAACAGAACGTAGACATGAGGGGGGGTGCCCCGAAATATAAGGAACAACTGAAGATTTGGGGAGGCTGACTTGGAAAGTTCAAGTCACGGAGAATATGATGTCTGCCTTCAGATATTTTGAGATGGCAACTTCAACCAAGGTCTTACTCTGCCTCAACCCCAAGGGACCCGGATGCAAATACTAATAATCAGAACGCACAGTCAGCCTGCTGCAAGAAGAGCACTTGTGATGTAGCTGTGTGCCATTTAGGTGACCGCCGTTTGCAGGTAATGTGTCCCTCCACCAGATGGGACTAGTTGATCTTTAAATGTCTTTCAAATTATTGGGCTCTTCCAACTCTTGGGTGCTAGTCTTCATCAAAGCACTAGTTGTCCTTTCCACTTCTGATTGCAAACTTGAAGGTGACTTTTGTCTTCATATTCCCAACTTCTAATGCACTGGGTGGTGCACACCCTCGAGAACAGCAGCCAAGCTTCACTGAGCACTTACTATGTTTTAAGTGCCAAGGATTCAACATTTATGTGTCACCACATTCATGTGGTTTTACTAAAACCTTAGATGGTACTATTTCTAGTTTACAAGTTAGGAAACAGAGGGCCAGAATGTTCAGGTGATGGTCCAAAGTTACATAGACAGGAAGGGGTTGAGAAGTGAATGTTCAAAGTCATATTTTTCTACCTGTAAAGTCCGGACATTTACCCTTTGCAGTCCTGCAGCTGACAAGGCACAGTACAGATACGGGTGCCAGAGTACCCATGTAAGAATAACCTGGGCTGCATGTTAGAAACACAGATTCTGGAAACTACCTAGAGAAGCTGATGGAGCGCGTCTCAGTGGGAGCCAAGAGCTGGTATTTTAACAAAGCCCTCCAACTCAGTTCTGATGCTAATAGAAAGAGCTACCATTTATTGAACATTTACTAACTGACAGTCACTACATTAAGTGCTTCACATTAATCATTTCGTTTCTTTTCACAGGAACTCTGTAAGGTAGCTTCTAGTATTAACCCCATTTTACCGATGAGGAATCTGAACTTCGGAGGCATTCAGAGTCTTCCCCAAGGTTACACATGCTGTCAGCTAGCGGAGCTGGAATTTGTACGCAGGCCGTTTTGTTCTGGAACCTGGCCTCTTAACCATTGTACTACATTATCTCCCCCCAAAAAAACACTGATAATTTCATAATTTGCAAAAGAATATCACTACTCACTTATTCAGAAAAGGCTGGAATAAACCGACAGCATTCCAGAGACTATATTTAACAAACAGTGTATAAATTTGGTCAGTCTTACACATTTGGTAGGCTTCTTTTAAGTGCTGGCACAAATATTTGCTCCTCTGTGAAGCTTCCCAAAATATCCACGAAAAATACACTTCTCACTCTGCCATGCTGCCAAGGCACACAAACCACCTTCTGTCACCCCATACCAGCAAGAACGAAGCCCCTCCAGGCTGGCCACGAGACTTGTGGATCAGTTCTCAGCTCAGAGCAGACACCAACGTGTGCTCGTGGAAGGGAAAAATAAAGAGCATGACAGGCGCCAATTGGACAACAGATTTGGCTGCAGAAAAATGGCATTTCTTTCTGAGACAAAAGAGAAAATGAGGTGTTGGAAGTTCTGTTGGCCAAAGAATAAGACACTCTTTTAACCTCTCACATTTTGTTGGAATTCCAACTCCTAAAACAGTTCATTTTCTCCTAGTTTTACTGAGGTATAATTGACATATAACGTGTACATTTAAGGTATATATAACATGATAATTTGATATATGTATATACTGTAAAATGATTACTGCAATAAGGTTAGTTAACACATTCATCACCTCACAAAGATATGTGCGTGTGTGGTGAGAATTTTTAAGATCTACTCTCTTAGCAACTTTGAAGTATGCAGCATTGTTAACTATAGTCACCAAGCTGTATATCAGATCCCTAGAACTTATTCACTTTATAACTGGAAGCTTGTGCCCTTTGACCAACATCTCCCTGTTTCCCCCACACCCTAGGACCCTGGAAACCACCAATCTGTTCTGCGTTCCTATGAGTATGGATTTTCCTAGACCCCACATATAAATGAGCTCATACAGTATTTGTCCTACTCATTTCACTTAGCATAATGCCCTTAAGGTTCCTCAATGTTTCTGTAAATGCTAGGATTTCATTCTTTTTTATGGATGAATAATATTCCGTTATAGGTGATATATATTCACATTTCCTTTATCCATTGTTCTTTGTCCATCCGGAATTAACACTTAGATTATTTACACACCTTGGCTATAAAACACAATTCTTAATGAAAAGTATTAACAAGGGAGAATCAGTCACTGCCTCAGGATGTTAACGCTTGAAAGCTAATTAATAATTTAGATTTTGAACTCTCCACCAGGGGCAAAGAAATGACTCCGGGTAAAGCATGCACAAAGCTTCCTAGGTTTTCTCGGAGAATAAATGGGGAGGAGGCTGCGCTTTGTGGGCATTCTTCGAGTGGTCCTGCACTTCCACCTGGGTTCTCTCCTCCCCTGGAGTCTGCTCACCTTGTTTCTGCCTTTCTCTGCTACTCCTAAACATGGGAGGACGGTGGCTGTGCCTTCACGCTTCAGATGCAATTGTAAAGCTAAGCGGAGCTGGCATTTTCTGTATAAGCCAAAGGAAAGAGAATGAAATAAAGGAAACATAAATAATAAATATATAAAACCACTCACAAATTCAGAGTATGGGATTCTGGTCCTTAGACTCCCAGTGGATACAGCAAAGAGCTTTCCCGAGTCCCAAATGGCGTTTTGGGCAGATTGCTATTCTCAGTCCTGAAGGGGACTGTCATCAAGGAACTCCCTGCTTTTTTCTCAGCCAGGTTGGTTTCTGCTACTGGCACGCCGTCTTGGACACTAAGGATCAGTTTATGTTACAACAGTTATTGAGCCCCATGCTAGACACAAGAAATACAAATGAAGAGTTAAGACACATTCTTTAGCTTGTGGAGTCTTCACACTAGTAGAGGTTTCAAGAAATATAAACAAGCATTTATTATACGTGAGGGAGGCAGCCGTGGGTGCCCCAAGGTGGAGGGGAGGGAGGGAGAAAGTTTCTCAGAGGAGATGGCTTCTAAACTCCATCACCCCCATCTAGGCTTCTGACTTAACCTTCTAAGGCCTTGCAGTTCGGGCCCCTGCCTCCCTCTCCAGACCCTCCCTTGGGCCTCTCCTCTTCTACCACCTCCTGGCTCCAGTTGCCACTCCTTTGTTGGAACAGACACCCATTTTTTTCTCACTCTGGCTCTTCACCCACACAGTGTCCTCGGCATGGAGCTCTCTCCCCATCTCTTCTTGTGGCCCAGCCCCTCTCATCAGCGGTGAACCCGAAGGCCAGCTCCTCCGCGGGGCTGCTGCTAACTACCCAGAGGGTGGCTCTCCATCGCCACGCCTCCCAGTCTCTTTCAAAAACATAATGTTCTCTTTTACAATAGTGCTTTGCATTGTATAAGAAAAGATATGTGTTTATTCTAATTTTTATAAATCCATTTACTCTGATTTTATAAATGTGTTTGATCTGATTTTGTCCATCATTACTTCCAGACCATTAACTTGATGAATGTGGTCACTATGTCTGATTCGGTTACTATCTCTTAACCAGGCGGAGTGGAGAGGAGCGGACAGTATACTAGGCTGTGCGGACGGCAGGAGCAAAGCTCCTGTCGCTGACCTCTCCCGTCGAAGAGAAATGTGAAGGACCCCCTGGGACTAGGGTGAGACAAGTGCGGTATCTATGTCACATGCAAAACCTCCATAATCTAGATAGATAAAACCCTAATGCAAAATTAAAAAAAAAAAACACTAATGCAATCCATGATGAACAAAATATCAATTTTAAATAAAGACAGGGTCGACACTCCTGACTTTTCCTTTAGTCACAGGCTCAAATATGGCTAGCAAGGGCACACCCCTTCCACCACTTCCCTGCTTCACACAGCTGGAAACAAGAGGGACTCCTCTCCGCAGGGTTTCTGGATGACTCCACAACATTTCTGTAGGGCAGCGGGGAGTGGTTCATCTGGAGAGGGGTCCCCTCCCCTACTCCCAGAGAAAGATCCTGTATCATAAAGCTTCTCTTTTATGTCTACAATACAATTATACTTTAGTTATAGGACATCCATAACATACATCTAATGAGAGTAGAGATACCAGGTACCTGGATTTTGCGTGAAAATGAGCATGCTTCCGCAGAGTGTAAAGGTCACTGCCTTGCAGTGTGATTCTAAATTTCATCTATTTGTTTTATAAGCAATGGTGGCTTTGGGCTGCTAGCAAACTTTCTATCCCTGGGCCACTAGCATGATACATACTTTCTAATACGGTTTTCAGAAAGTTTTCGATTTCTTATGAATGGCCTCTTGCCTGCTAAAAGACCACTCTTAAATAAGTTAATTCCGAGCCAACACACAGTCACAGATAAGGAAACAGCACTCCCGGTCCATCCATTTGCGGGATCCTGACAGTTGCGTAATCAGTCCAGCCCTGCCTGCCTGTGGGTTAGAGCTGGGCCTGCGCAGAACAGGACAATGCAGGGATTGCTGCTATGCTTCGGCAGAGATCTGATTTCCCAAATGGCACCTCCCTCTGAAAAACATCACTCATTCACTAGAAAATAAAAAACACATCAACAAGCTGCCGGAGACCAGACAAGAGCTTAATTATCTACCCTCTCTTGGATATGTGGATTCAATATTTTGGCTTCCATCCCTCTTACCTCTGAAAGAGAGACGAAATCTATATCCCAGACTCACTTTACAGAGCATGGCTAAAATTAAGCTGTGCCCAAATCCAGCAGGAAGGCATCATTGGAGGTAAACGGAAGATGGAGAACAGCTGCTTTTTAAAGCCAGCTAGTAAGCAGGTCTCTGGCAGCAACAAACCCTAGGCTAAAGACAAAACAAAGGAAAACATTTTTTTTCTCCTTGCCTTGCACTAACCATAGCTCCTGTTGCTTGACATTACATTTTGAAGGAGCTCCAGGCATGCAGGCAAGGTAGGCGAAGTTAAAAGATCAACTAGCCTCTGAAGCTATGGCAAGAACACGTCATGTCCTACAAGAGCTAGATTCCCATTCTTGATCCCCAGGGAAATGGGGGCCTGATGTTTGGCAGATAGATGACATCAGACCACTCTTGGCTGTTCCCCCCAATTAAGCAAGCGAGGCAATGGCTGCACCTTCGAAAAAGCAGGCAGTGAATGAGATCCCATCTGCTCAGAATGGAACAGGTTTGACCAAAATTATCCATATAGAACTTTATATTCATTCTATCATCCAACACTTCTGAGTACCTCCTCTGCTCCAGGCATAGAGAGTCAAGTTAGAGAGAGTTTCAAGGAATGCGAGGAGCCCAGACGGTCGGGGCGCACGGAGCAGGATTACAGTAACATGGGAGAGAACGCTAAGGCTCAGAGAGATACGCTGGGATTTACTCAAGCTGCGAGGCCGGCATGAAGCAGGCACGGGAAGCTGCTCCTTCACCTTCCACCATTCATTCTCTTTCGCCTCCAAAGCCGCACAGGAACAGCTCTCAGGCCTGAAAGGAGCGTCCTAAGGGTGTGGGGATGCACCGTATCCTCCCACCCTCCATCGTGTCTGAAATGGTTCTGAAGCCACAGGCTCTGAAGCCTGAGCATCTACCCTAGCTCACTTGCACACACCACTGCAGCCCCATTCAGGCACCTGACCGACCTGAGCTGTGTGCTAACAGGTCCTCGAGCTGGTGAAGGGCAGTTGGAGCTACACCTCAGCAGACCATGTTGCACAGAGGTCACAAGATTGTGACACAGGGCTGTCTGCATTTCAAAGTTGTCAGCGGAGGCCTTTTTGATATGGGGAAATACAATCAACGGTCTTAACATATTATAGTAAATAGTTGCAAATTTGCCTAAATTCAAATTTAGCAAGTTATGAAGTGCCTGTGCTTGGCCCCTGAAGGGCACACACAGTGCCGGCTGATAAAGTTTACTGAAAGGAGGCAATGGGCTAAACATCTATGGGTCAGAACAAGGGCTCCGGTGTTCTCTGTAGCACGAGTCTCTAACCTCCGGGCCTCGGACCAGTACCAGTCCGTGGCCTGTTAGGAAGCGGCCCGTACAGCAGGAGGTGAGCTTGAATGTAATGCATTTGAATCATCCTGAAACCATCCCCAATCCCCACACCCGCTCTGTGGAAAAACTGTCTTCCACGAAACTGGTCCCTTGTGCCAAATATGTTGGGGACCATTGCTCTGTAGGACTAACATCACCTCTGCCTCACAGCCTGCTCAGCCCCAAGACCATGCAAACTGGTGCTGCCTCTTGTCATTACTCTCGCTAGTATATCACACACTAGAAAGGCCACCATGTAAAACATCTCCAGAGAAGCCACTAAAAGGTCATTTATCTTGAATAAGACAGTCACAATGGCCCACACCATTCTGGAAACCGAGCCGGTAAAGGACATAAAGGAAGGTTACGGCTATGACTGAGCAGGGGAATGACAGAAATGGGGGCGGGGGGTGCATAAGAGCACTGGGTTTCTCAGTTTCATTGCAAATTACAGAAAACAAGCTGGATCTCACTGTTGTACAAACACTCTTCCCTACCGAGTAAGCGGTGGGGAAAAATATATGTTACGGGTTCTGGAAATTTAAAGGAAATGATTCTATGGAAAGTGCAGCTATTTAAACCTACATACACAGAGGCACAGAGTACAAGTAAATGTCAGAACCTGCAAAAAGCAAGGGAAACACTGCTTCCAAATATAGATTAATGGACATTATGACATTTATTATTCATCAGTTAGCCCTGTATGGTTCTACTCACTGCTTCAAGTCCCCAGGGCAAAAATACAATAAAATTCCATTAGTTAAAATATTTAAAATAACCAAGCTGGAATACCACAGTCTCACCATAGTACTGCTTACCACAGGAGGAAAAAGAAAATCGGAAACCACCCCAAAATAAGTGATATGTTGCAGAAAACTAGAGACTTTCATCTTGTCATAAGTAGGAGGCTTTGAAGACAAAGGTGACGCTTTTTTCTCAGCTGCTAGTCAGGTGAGAGGCAAGTAGACTGCTGGCTTTATTTTGACCCAGTGGCCTAAGATGTTTCAGTTTGTTTATCTTAATGTATAATTATATTAAATGCAATCTTATTCTTGGAGATTGGACTGATTTGGATAAGTAATTTCTGATGGATTTTTTTTAAAGGAAGGATATCCACTGACGTTTCTTGATTAGCTTTTCTCCCCCCTTTCTCTGGGCAACCAAAGTGGCCTACTGTCCTCTTTGCCTGGCGACTCCCCCCGCCCCCGGCAGCTACCACAGGCCCCCCAGAGTGACTGCAACCGCGAAGCTGCAGTTAGCTTCCCGAAGCTCAGGGGAACAAAGTCTCACCAGGCCACACATGCCATTCGCCCACCTGAAGCACTCTTGCATTTTCTCTCTACCTGTTTATTTTTATTTATAATCGAAAACATTTGTTTCAAGGTTTTCTAGCTAGCCCAGCGTACAGAGCTTTTGGAATTTCTCTGACCTCTTAGGACAGGGGTTCATAGGCTGAAAAGGAAATGGCGTCAGGTGACTAGCACTGCAGAAAAGACCTCTCCTGTTAGTGGGGGCTCTTCCCAGGCTTCCTGGCAGGACACGTGGGCTCGGTTTTGCTTGCCTTGCCATCTTAAGTACACTCCATTTCCCCTCCACTCTTAAGATTTGCTGCCTGGGATGGCCCTACTCCTGCATCTTCCTCTGTTCGGAAAGTGGACAGTAGTTCCACCTGCCCCCTTACCTCCTGGCTGCAGACCCATGACTATCCTCTTTACCCAGAAGATCAAGCAAAACACGTACACAGGCTGCATGCCATTTTGGTATAAGGCAGTCTCATCATAGTGATGTTGCCATCACACACACACACACCCACACACACCCAGGAGAGCTCCTAAGTGCCCAGCAGAGGGGAATGGTTGAATGAATTATAGCACAACCATACAATAGAACAGTATTTAGTCATTAAAAAGTTGTTGCTGAGAAACATTTATTAATGGATAAAATATTCATATTAAGTACAAAATTAGGTTGCAAACAGTATGGTCAGTATAATTCTATTTTTAGAACATTTATATATACATACATAATGACAAATACATGAAGTTATAGACATCAAGATATTGACTACATTATCTGAGTGGTGTGATTATGGGTTTCATCCCCCCCCACCACCACCCACACACTTTGCTTATCTATAGTTCATAATTTGTCTTGAAAGAAGTATTAAAAGAAAAAATATAAAAGAAGAAATATTCTTTCTTTGATAATAAGAGAAAAAGAAAAGTTTTGTGTTGTTGTTTTACTTTATTTATTTATTTACTCCTCACCCGAGAATATGTTTTCTTATTGATGAGCGAGAGAGACAGAGAGAGAGAGAGAGAGAAAGAGAGGCATCATCAATCCATTGCCTCCCATATGCACCTTGACCAGGGATCGAACTCACAACCTTTTGGTGTACAGGACAATTTCCCAGCCAACTGAGCCACTACCCAGGACTTTTTTGCTTTATTTTTTAAGTCATTAGAATAGGGAAGCATAAAGTACTTGTGGATGAAAAGATTGGAAATTACTGTTCTTGATCATAAGTTATACTATACATATATCGATGAATCATAGATTACTTATTATTTCATATGCAAGGTCTGCCTTCCCAAGGAACCTATAAACTCTGGAAGTGACATTATTATTGTAAACAAGAGCTAACTGCTCCTGACTATTTACCATGGGACAGGCACTGTTTTAGTCATGTGATATGTTTATTTATTTAATTTCTCACTGTGACACTGTGAAGTAGGTACTATTATTATCAGCACCTTTATAGATGAAGAAATCGAAGGATTTAGAAATTTGCCCAGGGTCACTCAGCTAAGAAGTAGAAAAGCCAAGACTGTAGTCAAAGTCCTTCTGAAATCATATTCCATAAGAACTAGAAGCAAAATCTCATTTGCAGATCACCAGAGTTCAAGGGTCCAAGCCACACCAGACCACACAACGCTGTTGCTCCCCCATCTGTAACATCCCTCTATCTCACTTCTACTTATTTATTTACTCTTATTACCCGAAGCTAACTAGAGTCCCATTTTCAAGAAGCTTTTCTATGTCAATAAGTTAACAGTAAGTATTTATATATATTTGCTAAATAAGTTAACACATATTGAATGTTTGTTTATTGGGTTAAGAGTTGGTGTCTTATCATGCTGGCTCTATTATTATTCCGTCACCTAGATGAGTACTCTGAGAAGTTAAATAACTTCAAGGTCTCCAAAGAAGGAGTGGAGCTAGGATTCAGTCCAGTTAAATCTCACTCAAGAGTTCATGCTTTATCCCACCCTTCCATTAGTGAAATGTCTGCTGAGTAGTGGTCCAGTGAAAAAGGCTATAGTAACCAAATGGCATTCTTTCCACCCCAAATCATATCATATAACCAAGCTAGTAGAAGCAGACAATTGTCAATGTTTTCCTTGCCTCCTTGATTTGATTTCCCAGATCACTACCTACAGGAAGCCATGCTTCAGCCTGGAAAACATCAGCCCACGAATTAATAACATAATTACCATATGATATCAGCCAACACTGCACAGTAGTGAACAGGTGTCCTGGTAGAGTAAGATTAATGAAGTGACTGCAGAAGGAGCTTGTCAGAGCCATGCTTTCTGGGAACAGAGAGAGTCATCATGTTGAAATTGGAAGGTGTGGATAAATTGAAGCTACATCCAGGGAACAGCTTGACTCTCCAGGACTATGTTCAAACTATCCCCCAAGTTTTAAAATAGAAATGTTATGATCGTCACATTCACAGAATTGAAGAAAGTATTTGAACTCTACTTGCCAAGGATATTCAGAGCTCTTTCCCTGAAAGGACATTTTCATGTGCAGCGCTGACCCCAGAAGGTGGAGGATTCACGGATGGGGAGCACATGGGAATCCCATGCTCTATCATACATGGGCTCTGGCATTGAATAAAACTGACAACTGTGGAAGAGTCAGATTTTTCTAAACTGCCTAAGCCCCTTTTTCTTATCTATATAATGAGGCAATTCATAGAATTGTGAGGCTTGAAGGAGATGATGCATATTAAATAGGGCTTGGTACATGGAAAATACTAAGGATATGTTAAGTGGTATTATCATTACCTATTTCCTAATAAACACACGCACACTTACCTATTCTATTAATTGCATTTGAAATTTCTCTGGGCCTCAAAGACCTGGCCAGGGCTCCATCTAATAAGTCTCAATACCTTTCTAACACTGCATCACATGCCTATCAGGGTTTCAGTACACCCAAAGTCAACTCAAGAACCTAACCTAAATAAAATAAAATTTTATCCTGACAAGGTTAAACGAGGTTTCTCTATGCCTGCCTGTTGAATTTCACTAAATCGAAGCCTTCCATCAATTATGTTCCCTCTCCAACAAGTAAACCTGACACGGGAGCTGAATGAAACAGAAACATCAAAGAAATGTAAACATGCAACTAGATGTCTTCCTGATTCACAGAGGCAACTGATGTTGTCGGGGTTAAGTGAGAACTGGTTGCACTACACTCCTGGAAGGAAGTGCAGGGGAGACCTTCCCATGAGGGCCTCCTTGGTATGGACCCGCACTCTTCAGCCACCAGTCCCATGTGGCTGGCTACTGAGTTCTTCGAATAAAGCTAGTCTGAATTGAGATGTGTTGCAAGTATAAATTATGCCCGGAATTTTGAAGACTTAGTAGGAAAAAGTGTAAAGTATCTTATTACTAACTTTTCTATTTTGGATGTAGTGGGTTAATAGAATACATTATTAAAATCATTTTCACCCTTTTCTTTCCCTTTTTGCTGGAAAATCTAAAATTACATGTATGGCTGGCAACACACCTATTGGACAGTTCTGATGTTGACCATGAGGTCCACATGTCATACATGAATACACATCGCTTTGTTTTCCTTAAGTGCCTATTTACTTGATGGTTTTGCATGTCACCGAGGCAGTTAATTAAAACAAAAGCAGGGTTGGCAATAAAATAATGCCCAGGACAGTAGAGTTCCTCTAGCTCTTTAGAATAGTTTTTATCATGTTGAATGCAGTCAGTTAAAGCTTAAGTTTAAATAAAGCAAAACTTTTAGTTCAGGACTTCTCAGAATACTACTTTATGTTTATTTGGAATCTAATTCTCAAAGAAGGTAAGTGACCAGTGTTTCTCAGACTCATCTGACCACACATCAATTGTATTTTTTTTTTTTGAGGACTTTTAGAACTAATTTTTTTCCAGAAAAAGTTTTGGGAAATGGCTCTAATCTTAATTTGACGTCTGGAGAGGTACAAGAAAATGTCTTGTACTTCATACTAGAAGTTTTGGCATGTGACTAGTCCTCTTTCTTAGTCCCCTAAGAAAGAGGACTAGACCATTTGGCCTGGCCTCAAGTAGGGAGGACACGGTGCGTAATAATACATAATGAATATCTCAATTGCAGCATTTGGTTTTATTAATGAGCAGTATGAAAAGCAGTTTTTGGGCAATACTCTGTCTTACTATGACCCATTTACTGAATCCAGGCCGCAAGAACATCATTTGGTTAAGTTCTTAACACTCAGGTCCTCTCAATACTGACTTACTGAGGAAGAAAAGAGGAGGAGCTAACCGGCAGTAATGTAAGTCGTAATGCAAAGAGACCAATAACAAAAATATAGGTATTAATTTAGAATTTTCATGATGGATGTTTGTGGGGTAGTTAATCCCCCTGCCCTCTTTTTAGTCATGTCCATCAAAGAAGGGATGTGCGCTTCTCCCATTTAGCACTCACTGAACCGCAGTATTCAAGTCACTGCTGCACCGACTCCGCATCTGTGTGTTCCTATCAAGCTACTTTGGCAATCTGTCCGACATTTTCAGGAAATCTCTTCTCTGTTGCATTCTTTACCAACTAAGTTATTGATCAACACCTCCTCAGTGGCAAAGATGTTTATAATGCTCTTCATAATGACAAAGGACTTCTACTAACCTCTAATCATCTGTTGATCTCTACTACTAGATGCCTGAATCATTTCACTGAAGGTGTCTGAAGTCACTGTAAAATCCATGTTTTTACAGTTAGAATGGTGCTCTTGCTTGATTTCTGTGGACAATCAGACACTATCACTTGTGTATTTTATGGTAGTAATTCTAACAACATGATGTAAAGGCCAGAATGAGTCCACAGGACAAACACGCCATTACGAGAGCTCACTTACAGAAAAGTCCATAAGACAGACACAGCGTTATAAGAGCTCACTGCAGAGAGCATTTACAGATGGAATGCTAATGCTCATTGGTTGACAGTGTATCTACTGTCTGCTCTTTAAACTCCCATTGGCTGAAAGCATACACCCATACTTGGAGCAATCAATAGATAAACAGAACTGTTTCCTAAGGGAGTGTGTTCTCTCTCTCTCTGTCTCTCTTATCTATCAGTCTATTTATCTATGCACACTTAAGAAAATTTCAGAGAAAACAGTGCTATAAAGAATCAGAGTTGTTTGGAGAAGTGTTTAAGAGACGTGCACTCAAAATCATGTGTTGCACATTTTTTAGGCATCTACTTGTGACCAATGTATGCTAGGTACTGTCACAGCTTAGGAACATAAATGAACATACACAACGCTGTGGTCTAAAGTTGTTCTTGTTGCAGAAAAGTTAATGTAGCCTGAAACTAACTTTTATCTCTCCTACAAAGGAATTCTTTAGTTCTCATCCCTGTTCATTAATTCGGTTGCCAACTATTCACTTTCTGTTTCATGTGACTGGTGCTACCAAGAAAAATAAAGGAAAGAATGCGATATTAAATTTCAGAGAAATATCTATATGCTTATGATAAGGAACATCCAAATACTGACATGCAAACATAACTAATGTTCACTTGCCCTCATCCAAAAAGGTTTGCTTTCTCCTTTAATGTCTTTCATAAATTTGGTCTCCAGGGAATGCTGGCTGCTATTAATTACGCATGTCAAGTTCCATTGTGCCAGAGGAAACTTAATTATTCTAATTTTCAAGGTCATAGAAACATCCAAAGGTGCCAGTTTGACAGTCCAAAGAATAACGCCAACTCAAGGGAATCGGAGACAGAACTTGTTATGGAAGGCTCGTTACAACCTTATTCACGGAGCTGGGCTGAAGATTCACTAGCTTCACAACCCAAATTAAGTCGCTTAGGACAAGCTCCCCCAGAGTGACCGCCCAATGACCTGGCCATAAACAGGAAACACTTTTTCGCCACAAGAGGGGAGGGCGATTCTCTTTCCAGGATCCCTCAAAGCTGCAGCTTCTTTCAGACAGGTAAGTGCTTGTGAAGTCACCTTGCAAGACCACTTAATCCTTCCTGCTTATTCACTGGGGTTTCAGCCATGACAACAGGAAAAGGAAAAGGAAGAAAAAAGTGCTTTGCATACTTTAAAAAAAAAAGCTGTTCTGCAGTTTCTTAAAAAAAAACAAAAAACCTGTCTCCAGGACACATTTCAGGAGACTGACCAGCAAGGATCAGGCTTCTATCTTTAAATTTCTTGATTTCTTGAGAAATCCATGTCTAGAAGCCCAAGTTTACAGGATTTCAATATTTCAACTAAATGAGCCATACTGAAACACTAGTTTCAAAACAATGCCAATATATCTAATTAATAATAATATTTCAAGGGAGCACGATCTATAAAATGTCCTTATTATCAGTTTGCCACAGCCACAAAAAAGGCAAAGAATATTTGACCTCCTAAAATCAGGGGGGTAAGTAGACTCTGGGATTTCAGGGCTTCTGAAATATAACTTCTAATTCATATGAAGAAGATACAATTCTAAATTCCTGTGTCTAACTCTGGGTACAAGATTTGCCGTTTTCCTCCTAATTCCCAAATCCTGCCGCTGCTAATTATTTCCAGCCACGTGTGGTTCGTAAGGTCTTGTGGGAACCAGAGACTGTGACATTATGTCTCCTTCAGGGTCCTTATCGAGCTCATTCTTAAGGATCTTTTAAGGAAGCCTCCCACTGGGAATTGCACCCATAAATCCTTCCACATACCGAGGCACAAGGAAACCAAGCTCTGAACGGGAACAGCAGGGTCCCACCATCCAGTGGCAAAAGTAAAAAACTATAATTAAAATTTTTAGATAGCAAATAGCCTAATCATCACATTTTAAAGAAGGGAGTTGTTTTAAAAACAAGGCCTGAAGGCAGATATGGGGCCCTCAGCTGGCCTGCCAGTGCTGAGTACATCAGGTCACGGCAGGTGACCTAGAGACGGTTGTCACAGCACTGGGACAGCAAGCTCCTCTGGCTAAGGAGGTGATTATGGCAGGGCAAGACAAGCCCTGAGGAAGGAAGCTGGTTTCTAAACAGTCTGTGGTCCGAAAGAAAGTTTCTCAGGCGTGGCTTTCATGTCCCAGGTCGGGGGGAGTTCTGAGAGGAAAATGTCCAGTGGCCGGGATAACTTCATGACAAGATAGTGACCTATACTGTGAAAGATAAGGTCTCTGGAACTTTCGATAGATTGTTAACAGCAAAAGTACAGAGTTAGCAAACCTGAGGGAGAAAATACCTGCATACCCTCCTTTGGACAGTTCATGTAAAATCTTGTTTTGTATTCTAGAGGATGAATGACCTTTCACAGCTCTTTCCTAGGTCAAACTTCCAACTGTTCAATTTGGAGAAAAGCTCTAACTCAGCCTAGGATGGAAGAACAGAAAGACTGTATTCAAATGTCAGCTCCACTACTAAGCAGTCGTTGAGGCCTTTTGCCAGTTGTTTCTCTGTACCTCCATTTCCTCATCTGAACTGTACCCCGCACTCCTTTCAGGATGACATATTTTCTCTAAACAAGTTGCTGGCCCCTCTCCAACACTTAACTCGGGCCATTCACCTCTAGGAGGGGTGGCACACTGGTTTAGCGCATTTGGGAAGAATAAAGAGATACACTCCACTCAGCTCTGTATTTCTTCCTCTTGGAACTACCCGGAGAGAAGCCCAATTCCACTGCCCTCCCACGGCTCAGATGATGCTGGGGCCCAGGGCCCAAGTAAGGAGGCTTCTACTGCTGTTGTAACTAGTGAGCACATCTGCCTAATTCTGGGATTGCAAGCTCATTTGGCTATGATGATAGCCTACGACCACCAAGTGAGCATCTCTGCAATAAAGATGACTTTTTGGCCTCAGTCGTTGCTCTCTTGCTTTATTTCTCAAATTGTTCAGAACCCAGGATGAGAGAAGCGATCTCCTTGGGCGCTCCGAAAAGTGTGCAAGACAGGGATTGGGACGTTGCAAGGAGTAAACAAGGACTTATCTGAAGCCGCCTAGCAGAGCCCAGTCCAGTGTAAAATTTCACTAAATGTCGGCCAAACTGAAATCTCACACACCCTGCGAACTGTTGACCCAAGTGGGCCCAGTGCCAAAGAGCCGGCCAGCCACATCCGTCTCCAGACTTAAGACAGAGGTCGGCACCTGTACAGCCACATGCTGCCCTCGGGGACTACCTGAGCAGCAACATCTGTGAGCCTGGTAGTACATTCCAGAATAACAGCATGAAAATCTTAGCAGAATTCAGAAATCAGTGGCTCTAAACTGGGCTTAGTGACAAGTGAAATCCCCGAGACTCTATGCAAAAGAGCCGGGAGGAGGAGGTGTGAAGGTAGAGTTCTGTTTTCCCAGCACACTTACAGCAGGCAACAAGGACAATAAATTAGTGAACATGGGAGGGAGTCCCGACCTACCAAAAACCCCAGCTGTGGTTGGAGGAATTTATCACAGAGAACAACAAACACAATCTGAGTCCTAAGCAAACACCTCTACTAAAAACTGATACGCGTTCTAACTTCAGAAATATGTGGACGGCTAAGAGTTTTTGTTTGGTCTGCAAATGTGTTCTGTACTACCCATGCCTATCAAAATGCAGATTTTGCATTTTGCAGATTAATAAAGATAATAAACAATCCTTAATATAAAAGGTAACTGTTTCAATGACTTTAATACAGAATAGGCTGAGGATTTATCATTCATAATGCCATATGTTTATCTGCCTCCCCCAAATCAGAAACCTTTAAGAGTCGCCTTTTAAATGGAAAAGTATATAAATCCAGGTACAATCATTAAAAAAAAAAGAAAAACAGGGAGAAGAAAAAACGTTGGCAAGAGCAAGACTAGCCATTCAGCCCTCTAGGGTTTAGTCGATTATGACAGCTAACATTAATGGAACGCTTACTTGTTGCCCATATATTGTTCCAAGTACTTTCATAAATTAATTGCCCCAACCTCCGCAACCACCCCAGAAGGTGAGTGCTATCTTTACCACCACTTTACAATTAAAGGAATTGAGCACAGACAAGCAAAAAGACTTGTCCAAAGTCATACAACTGATCAGTGGCTGAGCCAGAAGCCAAGCCCAGGCTGTCTGGTCCCAGAGTGACTTCATTTAGCCATCTCCCCAAGCCCTCCGCCTAGCTCTGGAAGGAGCTTTAAAAACTTCATGTCCATTTGAACTTCATTCTTGATCCTGCCTGCCTGTCATTGTGTTTGCAAGGTTTTATTCAAAATCTACCATCTGTAAATGTATGAGTGCTCTAGACAGGCCTGGCTGTACTGTTCCCTCTCCCATTGTTCACAGGATTAGCCTTGAATGAAAGAAGCCCTTCTAGTTCTTTTCTTTCCACTTCTCCTTCCAGAAATGTTTCTACATCCCTCCCTCCTGGTCCTGTTTCACTGTAGTAGATGGACGTGCTTACAAGAAGATACCTGTTCCGGCAACTTCCACAGCAAATTTTCACCCCGATTCAGCAAAAGAAGTGCAGTTTTGTCATTTTCCAAAAACAACTAGGGAAAATTCACTGTGTCTTATCCTCAGTGTACCTAAAGGAGTGGGCAAAAGCCGGTTTACAGTTTTGAGTACACAAAACACAGAGTTTATTCTTATATTGTCTGTTAATTATTGCATTATTTTCCTTCTTTTTCTTTTTAATGTTCACCCAAAGATATATCCATTGGTTTCAGGGAGAGAGAGAGAGGGAGAGAGGGGGAGAAAGAGAGAGAGAAAAGAGACGAGAAAGAAGAAAAACATCAGCACAAGAGAAACATCAATGGGTTACGTCCCACATAAGTGCCTTGACCACGGATTGAACCCGAAACCCCTAGGTGTACAGGACATACTCCAACCAATGACCCACCTAGCCAGGGCTAGTTATTGTATTATTTTCCATATGAGCAAATGTAAACCTACTTTTGCCCACCCCTGTATACGTGTGTGTGTGTGTGTATGTGACCTTGCTTTGAACTTTACTGTATTTCAGATTGGGATAAATGAAATCTTCATTGTAATATTGTTTAGCTATTATTGAGCATTTATTGGGCCATACTGACACATCTTCAAGAATTCCACTTTTATTCTGTCATTTAATCTCCATCTACTAGTAGATATCATTGTCCTTCCTTTATAGAAAACAAACAAATGAGATTAGAAGAGGTCAATTAACTTCCCCAGAGTGACTTAGGGTATAAATAGTGCAGCAAGGATATCAGTCCAACTCAGCTTAATAAATAATAAAACATGTACTTGAAATCACAACACATATACATATATGTATGTGTGTGTATATATATATGTGTGTGTACATGCACACACACACACACACCTGTCTGGAAAAAGTCAGTCATTGTGCATATAACAAGAACAGCTTGTGTGACATTGCTGTAACCTGGCAGCCAAGGAGAGTGGACTGGAATGCGCATGCATGAACAATGATAACTTCACTGTACTGGTCAGTGCGTGCAGTAGATGTCATTGAGTGAGCACGCGTACTGTGTAGCTGTCACATTCAATATGACTGAGCAAGTACAGCAACGAATCTGTATCAGATTTTGTGTTAAGCTTAAACATTCCTCGATGGAAGCTATTCGGATGATTCAGAAGGCCACAGGTATGGGCAACTGGTAACTGGCAGCTTCATGAGGACAATGCACCTGCTCATGCATCATGTCTCCTGCAGAGTTTTTTTGGCAAAACATCAAATCACCCAGGTGACTCAGCCCCCTACAGCCCAGATTTGGCACCCTGCAACTTCCGGTTTTTCCCAAAACTAAAATCTCCTTTGAAAGGGAAGAGATTTCAGACCAGTGATGAGAGTCAGGAAAATATGACAGGGTAGCTGATGGCAAATGGGAGAACTGTGTGAGGTCTCAAGGTGCCTACTTTGAAGGGGACTGAGGCATCATTGTCCTATGTACAATGTTTCTTGTATTTTGTATCTTTTTCAATAAATGTCTCTACTTTTCATATTATATAGCTTGATACCTTCTAGACAGATTATATATTCACTGTATGTGTGTACAGCATTTCCAGTTAGAGGATATGTTAATAACAATTATTAGACTACATTCAGTCAACATTTATTGGCTACCTAATTTATTCTGTGGTGTGCCAATCTCTAAAGATTTAGAGATGACTTTTACACAGAGCTGTCAAACCCCAAAAATCTATACTCTGGAGATAGAAAATGTTTAAAATGCTAAGACATATATACCAATGCAAATCCAGATATACCAACTCAAAGAACTAATTCACTCCAATGACTACCTAGGCCTATTTGGAACTACAGAAAATGTCTTTGCATAGGTGAGACACTGAATGTGGAAAATATATGTGCTCCATCTGCAGTGACAGGAAAATAAAAGCACTTCGAAGACTAGGACATAGTAGGGAAAATGAAAATAGCTTCTGTATTAAGATGAGCTTATAAATACTGGCTATTCACACGCAGATATTTTTACATATTAACACAGGAGATTATGACAGAAAACCACTATCTTCAAGAAAATCATACTATATTACTTTTTTTTGTAAGTAAAAATAAAAGAACCGTGTAAAGGGACCGAGCACTCTAAAAATATCTATTTCCTAATTTCTGGCCTCGGTGTTTTGATCAGGAAGCCTGTTCTATACTGCTATTGGTTAGGAAAGCTAAAAGCCAAGGTTGCTGGTGTCAGGTCTGAAAGAGAACAAAAAGCCTAAGAAAAGGGCTCCTGGAGGAACTGGGTAAGTTTAGGGCTGGAAGAGAATAATAATTGTCAAGAGCATGGTCTTTGGAACCACACCGCTCTACCACTTCCTAGCTCCAGGATTTTAGGTGAGGTACCTTACACATCTGCCCTGGCTTCAGCTTTTTCGTCTGTAAAATGGGGGCACTATAGCATTATCACACAGGGTTGTTTTAAGATTATGAATAGAAGCACTTATAGCCTTCATGACACATGTCAGTTATTATTTGGACATTTACTTTGATTTTCCAGAGGGCTTTTTAAGATTTCTAACCTGATCTTAATTTGTTTGGCTTGGGATCAATGACTTCGGGTCAATGAAAGGTTATATATGTTGTGCGTGTGTATATGTGACTGTACAGGACACATAAATTCCCCAAAGAGGCTGATTTGTGTATTCATAAGGAGGATGATTAGCAAACAAATGAGCTAGGAGTTCAATTTACACTTCAATTGTGAATGACATAATTTGGTTAGCATCAGACCTTTTGCCCTAACAGCAGGTTTTAGAAAGAGAAAATACTGATTAAACTGAGGTCATTACTACAAAACAGCAAACTGTGAAATTCTACATCTACTTATGAAAATCACTCCCAGGGTCCTTAAAACTCTCATCACTGAACAGTCTAATAAAGGGAAAAGACCCCAGGAAACAATCACAGACCAGAAGCTTGAACAGGTTCCTTATTGGCGCAATTACAGGTAATTTTTTGTTGTTGAAGACAACACATATTTATATATACACACACATACATATTGGGTTGCCCAAAAAGTCTGTTTAACTTTTTTCCATAAAATAAAAGACACATTTTTCATTTTCACCCATAACTTTATTGATTTGGATATTCTAAGAATGTCGGCTCTCTCCTGCTATTGGCTTCTAGTGAGTAGAGGCCAGGGGCGCTGCTAAACATCTTCCAACGCATAAGACAGCCCCACAGCAAAGAATTATTTTGCCAAAATGTCAATAGTACCAAGAAACTTTGCAAACCACTTTTGACACGTTCGATCAGTCACAGCACCTTCTTCACACATTGCACAAACCTTTTTTTGCATTTCAGTTGTATCTTTACCTTTCTTGAAATAACAAAGCATAATATGCCAAATATGTTGCCTATCTTCTTCTATCTTTAATATTAAAATGCCTACACAAAAATTCACCAATTTTGATAATTTTTTTATATGACAGCTGTCATGAGATAATCTAACAAAATTGTTTCAAATGAAGTTAAAGACAATTAAGTGCTACTAGAGCCATCACATGGACAAAACTAAACAAAATTTTGGCCAACCCAATACATACATACATACATAAATACATAAAAACAAATGTTAGGCCATTCTGAATCTAATATATTGGCAGAATCACTTACAGACTATCTGAAACATATAAACTCCTGCCCCATCCCAGTGCTGCAAACTCACAGATCAGGATTTCTGTGACTCCGCACTTTTAAACAGATGCTCAGGTGATTCTAAGGTTGGACCATTGCTAATCACTGGCACATCTTCCTTTGCTCTGCGACTTAGGAGCCTCAACAACCCAGCGGGTGAAAGATTTGTTTTCCCTCCTTGAAAGGAACCAATTGGGAACTCTTCAGGAAAGACAGTGTAAATCAGTAGTAGTTCTCAGCCTAAACTGTATCAAGATTTCCTGGCAAGCTTTGAAAAACACGGCCATCCAGATGCCATCCTCCCCAAATCTGACTCCACTGCTGTGGGATGGAGCCCTGAGTATTGACATTGTTGAAAAGAACAAAAATAAAGTGATTCTAAAACGCAGCCAGATTTGAGAGCTACTGACTTAAAACAGTGTATTAGTTTACCAGGGGTGCTATAACAAAGTACCACAGAGTGGATGACTTAAAGAACAGATTTTATTTTCTCACAATTCTGGAGGCCAAGGAGTCCAAGATGTCAGCAAAGTTGGTTTCTTCTTGAGGCCTCTGTCCTTGGCTTGTCTTCTCCTTGTGTCTCCACATCGTTGTCCCTCTGCGTGTATCTGTGTCTAAATTTCCCCTCTATATAAAGATACCAGTCAGACTGCATTAGGGTCAATCCTAACGGCCTCGTTTTAATTTAGTTAGCTCTAACAACCCTATCTCCAAATACTCACATTCTGAAATAACAGGAGGTTAGGGCTTCGACACGTGATTTTTGTTTGGCAGGGGCGGGGGTGGGCACACAATTCAATGGCCGTAAGGGTTTGAGGCCATTGAATTTTATTATGTTCCATCAAAATGACAGAACCTTTTCCTTCGAAGACAAAGGACAAGGAAAGGGTGTAGTCATTACATTTCAATTATGCAGTTTCTGCTCACTTCCTGTTGATGTACCCTTGAGAAAGAGGAGGGGCTTGTGCACTGACAGCTGCCGCAGTTAAGGTGCACTGAGCATTCTTATCTGACTCCTGTAAAACCGAGTCATCCTCTCTGAAAGATCTCTGTGCCCCCAAGAAGAGAACACAAACTACATCTGCATGATTTTATCCCCATGATATTCATTGACATCACTAAAGTATTTTTCTTCTCGGGAAACTGGTGGACATCTTCCATCTATGTCTGAGATGAATTCTAACAATACCTATGTTTCATTCCTTCTTCTCATAATACAATTTTTCTTTCATTTATTTATCAATTTTGAATATAACACTTGCTCTGGGCAGGACACTGGGGTTCAAGCCATTTCACAAATAGATCAGCTCACATTATAAACCCCACATTGTACTTGTAGAGCTATGAATGCAGATATGGGATAAATTGTTTGATAGAAAAAATGTCAGACTTTGAAACAAAAGTTCACGTGCTAGTCCTGTCATTTGTTTAAGATGTATGACATACAGGAAATAATATCTAAAAACACCTGTTTCTTCACTTGGGACTGAAGCTATCTCACTGGGCTGTTTTAAATGTTAAATTAGGTACCAACACATAAAATCGCTTTGTAAATTATAAAAGAATAAATAATTTGAAGGGCATCATGATGATCTCTCTCTCCTCCTCCTCTCCCTAATTCCTCCTTTTTCTCCTTTCCCTCTTATTACCACCACCAACAGCATAACACTTCGGACAAGTGATTAAAAGGAAAGAGCTCATTAAGAAATAGCCATCTTCCCACATACAATGGATTGGCTTCTTGCAAAGCCCTTCAGGAAATATCTCAAAATATAATGTTTCAGAACAAAAATAAAATACATGCTTTCTGCTAGACTGGCCTTGGCGACTTGACATATTAACTGGACAGTTCTCATGTGTGAGAGACCACATGGTTATTCATCTTTGCTTTTCAACTTCTGTTCTCAGGGCCAAGCCAAGGGCTTAAATCACCCACTGGCAACAGTTCAGAAGAATCCAGGAGAACCAGAATATTCTATAAAAACAAAATTTTAAAAAGCATGCTGTAAGCTAAGTTGTTAAAACAAAACACATATGCCAAAAATTTTCTCAGTAGCGCTGCAAGCATTTGACAATACAGCGTGCATTTGGAGACTTTCGGCTACTCACAGCCCGTCCGTGCTGCTCCACAGCTGTGCCAAATTAAGAAAGATTATTTTTAGAAACAAATAACGAGGAAGAGCCTCTCCTCTTTCAAAAGACTGGTTTGCTAACTGGATTTTTCCCTCACTGATTTAGGAGATTGTGGAATTCCATCTCTAGGTTTGAAAACACAAGCTTGTGCAAAAGTACAAGACATGAACATTTTCTCGACTAAACCTTTTAAATAGTTATGTTTACAATTAATTATAGAGTCAAAACAGACACAAAAGAGGAAAACTTTGCATGTTGCTCAACAGACAGCCCCTTACTGGTGTATGTGTATCACTGCAGAGTTTACATCTCTCTATATCTATATCTATATCTATATCTATATCTATATCTATATCTATATCTTTGTTATTAGAAACATTTTTTGAAAGTAGAAAAGGGAAGTTTTATGTGAATTTTAGAGGATGCTAAGGCTCAGTGAGGTCACGCACCTCAGCTCAAGTATGTCAGCTAATAGGTAGCATGGAAGAACTAAACCTTAGGTTTTTCACGGTGGTGCAGTTTGGGGATCTTTTTGCTGCATGAGACAGGCACGGTTTCCTGTCAAGCTTTATCAGAGAAGGAAGACGTATCCCGCTTTTGGCCTCAGTGGTGTGAAAATATGGCCCCCGGGCCCCAGAGCAGCAGGCAGATATTAACCCATTAAATGCACGCGAATGCGCACATGAGGGAGCTTGACCAGAGTCACATCTTGATTCCTCCTGCCATCAGCTCCGCAGGAAACTCCAGGTGTCTGTGCGGGACCGCTGCTTTGTGAAATGCGTGAAGTCTACATTTGCCAAGGAATTTTTCGGTTTCTTCAAGACAGAAAGAGTATAAATGCATTGGCTTTATTTATTTATTTTTGATGGCACCACATATAACACAACCTGAATGTCACAGGTACACAAATATATTTCCAAACTTTTGCATAAAGCATATAATTTATTTCAGGACCTCGCTACCCTCCAAAATGCCTAAGTAAAGAGGTGTACTAATTTTCAAAACATCATTTCTGGAATAACTCCTGGGTCACGAATGTGCCTGCAGAAGGTGGGGTAGCTGAAGGTAAGCGTAAGCTTCTAAGATATCTTTGTGAAGTTTATTTAAGTAGCATCCATACCCAGGAAATTAATGAGGTTTTGGATAAAATACATCCCTAAGAGTTCTCCCATCCACAGCGACTAGATCTAGAATTAACTTGGCTGTCATTATTTATATTTCAAATCCTAACCCAGATCCACTTGCACCTGTGTGTTTGTCAAGGGACAGAAGGAGACAAAGACTGTTCTATGGCGGTTTAAACACAGGCTCCCCTAATTGGCATGAGATGGCATTTTTAGTTTTAAATCAGTGAGACAGACAGCAGATTCTCCGGATTCTGATAGGGAGCAATGAAATGAATCACGCAGCTGAAGCCCAATATTAAAGGCCGGCACCCACTGTGGAGCTCCAATTGGTCGCACTCATGCATCCCGATTTGGGGGCCTGCTATAACTCACAGTCAGCGCTAAAACGCTTTCAGAAGTATTTATTATCTTCCAGACACAATTTACTGCTTTTGATTATTCATCTTTCATTACTATGGAAAGCAAGATTAAATTGTTTCAGAAGCAACTGCTTATACTAATCTTTCAAACACATGCTCCATGTAAAACTCTCTGTCAGGCCAACAGACATATAATTCCTGCTCTGAAACCGCCATAGATAAAAATAAACCAACACTAAATAAAAATATTTCTAAAGTCCAAGATGAAGTGGAAGAACACCTGCAGACAGAGAGAATGGAAAGGTTCAGAGGAAGGGCAGGGACAGGAAAGAATGCTTGAGAGCTCATGTATTAGTCCCACCAAATTTATTCTATGAACATTTAATTTCAGAAAGTAATTTGAATTAGCTCTTTATTTAAGTGTGAAATTAGATTACTTCTCTGTTTAACATGCCATACACTTAAGAGTTTAATAAACAAGCAGTGAGGCAGGGGCGCATCTTCGAGTCCATATAAACTGCACGGTGGTGCTGGGAGCGACTGGAAACAGCCACCTCGCTGTGCCTGCAGAGGCCCGCAGCCCAGAAAGGTTCGGGCAGGCACCTGAGGCCACACAATTAGCTGACAGCGGAGCCAGAACTAGAACCAATTTCCAGAGCAAGCCTATCCACGACATCTCTTGGGTCAACGCAAATTTGGGTAGTTTGGGGTTTGAAAGCATAATTATCACTATGCTTTGAGCAAAATGTGATTTCCCCTCCATATTGAAACTCTCCTTCTCATGACTCCCAAGACACTGCATGGCATTCTGCTCTGTCTTCTCCTCAGTTTCTTCCACTGACGCCACCACTGACCGCTCATTTAACTGAGGTGCCTAACATTCTGTTCTCTTCCTTTTGTAATACATGCCGAAGGCTCTCTAACTATAAATGCCACTGAGTTTTTTGTGTTTTGTTTTTGGGTTTTTATTTTCCCCTAACAACAGAAGCACACAGCATCTGTGCATGGCAATCTGAAAGAGAAAGTGTTAATACCCCCCAAAGCAGTCCTTAACCCACCACAGTATCAGAGCTGCGGACAGGGGCTTCCTTGCCTTTAGTTGGGATAACTCTGAGGTGTGTTACAAACTGTTTCTCTGAGATCCCCAGTGGGGGCTGAGCTCCACTGGCCCGCAGTGGACACTGGCTTCCTTACACACCCTTTACTCATTTATTTCCCTTCCCCGACTCCTCTTCTTACCCCCTAGGATGTTTCCTGGGATCATCCCAAAGTAAATGATTCCAATTCTGCTTTGGGGAGGATGCAAGAAAAAACATTATCCAAACACCACGCCGTACATCTCTAATCCTGCACTTTGACTTGGGCCTTTCTTTCCATCCAAAACACCCCTTTCATGAAGACCCACCTTGTCAAAGTTACCCATGCTTCAAGGCTCAAGGCCAACCTAATCCCTACTGATGCTCCTTAGCCAGCCACCCAGGAAGAACCCCACCCCTCCAAGCACTGTGTACTTCTCAAATGCACGCTTCAGCAGGTCTTGTATGAAGACATGTACATGTGTATCTGCCTCAACTACAATCCAAGGACTAAATAGTGAGCTCCTGCAGGGCAGACCCCCTGTCATATTCCTTCCTGCCTCCGCGAGAGCAATTGTGCTTTCACGTGGTAGGCATTCATTAAAAGTCTGCGGGAAGGAGGGGGACCTAAGAAATGTCCCTAAATAAAACCATGTGTTTCTTATTGAAGGATGCTTCTTTATGGAGGTTTTTTTTTTTTCCTTATCTCTCAGGAAGATCTGGCTTTCACATTGTAGAATAAATGTACCTAATAAGACAGAGTATAAGAGAGGGGAAAAAAAGCTAAAATACTCTCAATCCTCTGTTTTAGATCAAAGGCACTGGAGTCTGCCTGCTGCAGAGAATTTTTTAAAAAACCATTTTATGTTTTGTTACTTTGAGATCCTTGGTTAACGTTTTGCAACAAAAGCTCCTGTAAGTTAAGGAATTTGGATATCAGGGAATCGAAATACAAGTAGCATAAAATTGAGGCTGAAATGCTTGATGCTGAAACAAAGCAAGGATCTCTCATAGTCAGCTACATGCTAATACAGGGATTTCTGTCTCTACCTATGTTCTTCTCACATATGCAGCCTTAACCAGATTTGAGAGGGTTAGTTCCCTGAAGTTGCTATGACCAGCTTCATCACGGATTGCCAGTTTGATCAGGGATCTGGGGGGTTAGCTGCACTTTTCATGCTACTATAATCAGCTGGTGCACACCAGAGGCCTACGGGTCCCCACATCCTAAATCCAGTCACCATCAACTGGGCATGTCAGATTTAACTCAGGAAAAAGCAGCTCTAATCCAAGGGGATAAAATACTGGAACTAGGCCTTCTCTCAGTTCCTGTCCTTCCTCTTCATTCCAACTGTCACGATCTTGAGTCAGGACATACCTTCCCACATCACAGAAATTATCCTGTAATAGTCTCCAATCCTCACTTTGTATTTGTTTTATCCTCACCCAAAGATATGTTTATTAATTTGAGAGAGAAAGAGAAACAGAGGGGGTGGAAAGAGAGAGAGAAACATTGACTGGATACTTCCAGTACTTGCCCCAGCAGGGGATCAAACCTGCAACCTAGGCTTGTGCCCTGACCAGAAATCAAACCCGCAACCTTTTAGTGTACAGGACGATGCTCCAACAAACTAGCCACCTGACCAGGGCCTCCCTTCATATTTTTTTAACTAAATTGGTGTTTTGGTTATGAAGTTTAAATGTTCAAACAATATTTAAAAGTATGAAGAATAAAGAAAAAATCACCTATATTCTAGATGTGGAAAATGATGATTGCAGAACAATGTGAAATGTACTCAGTAAGACAGAGCTGAACGCTTAAAAATGGTTCAAACGGTAAATTTAAACCATATATGCATATATGGCTACAATAAAATGTCACCTATAACACCACCTCGCACAGACAACCATCGTTACCATTTTGGTTAAAATTCTTTCCGAACTTTTATGAATGAAGACACATTCTTTCACGCATGTAAATTTTTAGAAAATGAGATCCCAATAACATAATATTTTATACTTTAAAAATAATGTTAGCACTCGCTTGGTGATCTATGTTGAAGTTTGTTCATTTGAAACCATTGTTTCTGAATACTTTTCTGAAGTGGAATTGCCAGGTCAGAGGGGGGCACATTTGTACATACACTGCCAACACCCTCCCATACGCCCATTTTTACAAAAGAAGGTCTCCTCCTCTGTACACCATCACACGGCTGCCGTCTCCTGGCCCAGGTTAATCATCTCCCTGCCTCTCTGTCTCTCTTGTTTCACACACATGCACACACACCAACGAAGCCATCTCCTGACCTCCCTCCTCCATCCAGACTAATAATTGAAGTTTAAATCCCATGTCCTGGGCATTCGAGACCACCCAGGATCAGGTTTCAACTACTTTTTCAGAGCCTGTCTCTCCCTTCTTGCATTCATGCAACACAGGACAGAACGGAGCTGGATTACTCCCGACGTAGCCATTGTGACCCTCGATGCCCTGCCTCTGTTTGTGCCCCTTCTTCCTGGAATATCTTCACCCACCACTGACACCTGTTGAAAATGTCTTCTTTTTTGTAGTTCAGCTCAGAGCACATTTGTTCCTGCCCTTCTCTGTGCTCTATCAAAATAGCCAACATTTACTGAAGTGCACTAACCAGTGGCAAGCTTATCTCATTTAAGGTATAACGGCTCTGTAAGCTTGATTGAGATAATTACCCTCTGCCATATAGATGGGGGCGCTGAAGCTTAAAGAGGTTAAATAAATTGCCCAAGGTCACAGGGTTAATAAGAGGGAGAGCTGAATTCAAACCCAGTTCCTCTGCCTCCAGTTAATCAGTATGTAACTAACATTGGGCAAAAATTTAACTTGGCTTTAGTTTTCTCATTGTGAAAGTAAATGAAGATAGTTTAAACAGCCGTGAAAGCATTTTCCGCACTGACGTGCTATGAGATTTTAAGAGTTTCTTTACTGTTTCATGTCTGTTTTCAAGCCCTTTGCATCCTTCCAAATAAGTATGGGAGTTTATTTGCTGCATACTCAGAACATTACTTAGGTAATAAGATATTGCCCTCTAAGTTCACTGGAGACAGGAACAATAAATCATAACACACTGCAAAAATGTCATTGCTTACGACTTCTCAGTGACCAATCCATTCACGAGAATGGCAGCATAAATAGCAGCCAAAAATGCAATGACAAGGCTCAGGATAGCACTGGAAAACTAGTGTCATCAAACTACTTTTCATGCAAGACTGAAATTTCCAGAGGCTTCCACGTCAAGGACGAAAATGTGCCTTCTCTTGTTTTTTGGGTGTTTTGTTTTTTTCATTTGCGGGTTGCGTGCAACACATAACATTACCCTGGTTTATGCTCAGGAAACAAAACAGCACAGAACAGAAATAAGAATATCAAAATGGACCTGTCAAATATTGGAAACTCGGGGACCAAAATGGGACAGACGGACCTCAAAGTTGGCTCAGGGCCTTGAGCCAGAGGCTTGTCTTGATGGGTTTTGTCTGCAGGATCTGAGAAGCAGGTTTTCATTTCTGTCCCTGGGAGGGGTGGTGCCCGATGCCAGCCCAATCGCTGAACAAATTGGGAACTGGCTGTGAAGAGCCAGTCCTGGAACCCGTGCTAAGCTGGTGGGCCGTGTATGAACTCGACAGGTGGAACCTGTTCTTTCAAGAAGGGATTCCTGGCAAAGCAGGGGTAATTTTGGGTATCAAACTAAAGGGAGAACAAAGAGGTCTTCAGGCCTGTAAATTGTTAGGGCGTGTCATAGACCAGTGAGATGCATCAGCAGATATGCTTTAACTCAAGTGCTTATATGTTTGTAATCTGGTAACTACTGGACCACAAAGCTAACATGCAGTCAGCAATGGTGATACGGTGTTTTATTCACTTAAATCTCCAGCACTTACAGTACCAGACACAAAGTAAGTAGGTAATGAAAATAAAGAGAAAATAAGAAGGGAGAGAGAAAGTCCTAAAGAATAAAGTCTGTAAGACCTACGTTATCACCTTGGGCCAGTTCTTATTGATTAACTAATGCCAGTTAGTGCCAGTCACAGTACAGGCACTGAGCAAGAGCCGCCCACCTGAGCATGCAAATTTCATACATGAGGACACTGACTTAGATATCATTTGGGACATCCATTAATAAAAATAAAAACAGCTTTGTTTAATGTGTCCTTGTCATATACCAGGTAATTTGTGAACTTCCAGAAGTAGTTTTCCTATCCCCCAAACAACTCTGAGAAGTGGACGTAATGTATTCGTGCTACAGAGGAGCAGACAGGGGTACACACGGTTAAGAAGCCTGTGTCAGATGGTGAATTGGTAGTGGAGGCTGGTTTTTAGGCTGAGGTTTGTCTGGCTCTAGACCCAGCAACAAGTCTCCAGAATGGCAGAAAGGGGAGAGATTCCTAGTCCTTGCATACTACTTGGGTTCTCTCCATGCTGCATCATGAGCAAGGGCTTCTGGAGGGGTGATAGCTCTCCCAGGTGAGCACAAGCTTTCCTGGCTACAGAAATAAGGCAATCTGAAGGTGTTTCATACTTTACTAAGGATGATTATAGTCACCACTAGGTAAAAGAGTACAAGAAAATACATGAACCCTTACTGCATTTGGGACGTCAGTAGAAATGATGTAAATAGACCTGAACATGAGATTCTAATAGAGCTACTGACCCCTTCAACCTCCCTGCTAAAAATCCACTGATGACGGACGGCCCCCCAGAAACATGAGCAGCCCCAGCGAGCCAGTCTCCAGTGCCCTACTACCTCCCTGTCTGAGTTCTTCGAGCACTGCGCTCCCCAGCCTCCACTCACGCACCGTGAGGTGAGACACACACTCTAAGGCTGATGGTGCCTCCTGATCGGCAACCTCTGACTTTCGCCACTCTCAACCCAAGTTAACGGCTCCTCTGAAGAAGGAGCTTTTTGTTGCTGCTTAGCAAGCAGCTCTGCCCTCCGTGCAGGTCTCCAAAAATGATGAGGTTTGGGTCGTGTCCAGAGAAGCTCAGGACCCAACGCAGGCAGGGCCTAGTAGGACTGCTATAATCCTAATAATATTCCAAACCAGCCAAGAAGATATCTTTTTAAAAATAAAAAGAAGAAAGTTTCATTCATAAAGCTGTTCACTACTGCACTATTTACAACAAAGGGGCAAAAATGAAAAACAACTTGAGGGAAGAACTCTAAACCACTTAAATGTGACGTGTCCCCCTACGATGAAACAGTGTACAGATGATAAGCCTAATACTTATAAAGAGTAATTATTGTCATTGGAGAGTGTTCCCTTTAATTAATTCACCTGATGAAACACAAGACATGGGAGTATATAACCAATGCAATCTTAATTTTTGAAAGTTCACAGAGAAAAGATAGAAGGGAAATATATATTAATGATCATGCTATAGTATGATCAGGGTTACCATTAATTTATTTCTTCATACTTCTACACTTCAATAGTTTCCAAATTTTCTACAAGCAATCCTTCTAAAACAAACAACAAAAGAAACAAAAGTTAAGGAATTCAGCACTAGGTTGACTCTCGGTTCAGCAAAGATAAGAGGATGAGAGTTTCACTTTGACATTTTTCACTTTGACATTTTCCAGTACACAACTTTGCAGAATTCTTTCTCCTGCTTCAAAAATCCTAGCAACGCCAGGTTTCTGCAGAGGATTTACCAGCTACTCCGTTGCAGTCTACTACAGGGCAAAGCCACCCAGTGGTTACTTCCTGCCATATTGTGAGAATCAAAGCTTTTACAGATTCATGGGGTACTTCAGAACTTTCAGTGTTTATCCGGAAGCAAGAGAAATGCAAGTGTTGAATACTTGTAAAGATATTTTTGTGGTAATTTTTATAGGATAAACAGTGTGTCCCAAGAAGACGAGTTAATCCAAACATTTTGCAAAGTATTTCATAAAACATTTCATAAAATATTAAACCATCTTTAAATATAAACAGTTACATATAACTCACATCTAGTTAAAAAGTTATCTAAATTACCAAAGTGAGAGGTTAAATCTTTTTTAAAAGAATATTTTAAGAAGACAGAAGGTCAAAAAAGCTATATTCAGTAAGTTCTTTGCTAATAACTACGAATGAAGATAAACAGCACAACAAAAATCCTGGCAAATTATCCAGCCTCAGCACAGACCTGGGACACTAAAGAACACCTCGTAACTGCGCTCATCCACAATTTGTCCTCCTTAAATAAAGTAGTGTGCTGGTTAATTTTACATGACAACTTGGTTAGCTTATGGTGTCCACTTGTTTGGTGGACACTTGTATGGTGTCCACAACACCAGTCTAGATGTTGTTATGAAGGTATTTTTCTATGTGATAAATAGATAAATAAGTAGATTTTGAGTAAAGCAGGTTAACTTCCATAATCCATGCAGGCGTCATCCAATCGTTTGAAGCCCTTAAAAGCAAAGACTGAGGTTACCCAAGGAAGAAGGATTGTCCTCAAATCTGCATCACAGAAACTCTGACTGAGTTTCCAGTCAGGAAACAAATCAGATTCAAAGCTGTGGCATCAAGTCTTACCTGAACCTCCAGCCTGCTGCCGGCCCGCCGTACAGAACTGGAATTCAGACTTGCCAGCCCCCACAATCACATAAACCGATTCCTGAAACTAAATCTCTCTCTTTGTGTGATGGACAGATAGATCTAGATGCAGATCCATATATGGATGTGTATATATTTATCTGTACTTCTCTAGATATAGACAGATATGGATTTATATCTCCCACGGGTTGAGTTTCCCTGGGCACCTCTAATACGGGCAGAGCAGAATGACCCTATTTCTTAATTAGCTTTAGGCAGTCCCTGTTTATGCCCGTTGCTGTGGTGTAATTAAGAGTCACCCCTTTCCCTCTGAAATGTGTCCTGGAAGGGATGATAAATTATATAATCTCTTTACATGCAGAGCTAAAGACAGATTTATGGTATTCCTAAGTAATGAGCTCCTTTCACTTACGATGTTGTTTTTCAATCTTCTTGGTAACCCACGATAAGAAATATCTTCTGTCACAAAACAGAACTGACCCTGATGATGTGCAATGCAAGGGGCCATTTTATATTTTATACTCTGTGTCATTCCAATTGCTTTCTGCAACCCACTAACTTCATTGCATGATCTGTGGATAGGGTCATAACTCAGTTTGAAAAGCCCTGACTTAGAGGAATCAGGGCTGACTGGCATGCAGGGTTCATCCCTGCCTCAGCATATGCTGGTGACAGGGAGGGGGAGGAGAGGGGCACATGTATCAGAGATGTTATTTCGTCTATAGTCCACAGAGCCTCTGGTATGATTTCTCCTAAATATAAAAGAAGCAATAGTGAATGTGAACATATCAACTAGAAACATGATTCCAGATCATTTTCCTTTAGTGCATCTCTAGTTTCCTACGAATCCTACACACAGAGAAGAGGGAGAATAAATCACACTAGAATCCTAATGGGTTATGCTACCTCCAGTTTCACTCCCCTCCAGTGCAATTACTTTCCCTTACAGGAAGACCCACAAAGCCCAGTCCAACCACTGGCCATTCAGTAAATACTTGCTGCCTGTGCAAGGCACAGGACAAGACACAGTTTCTCCCTACACTAAGTCCCAACGGCTCTCAGCTACAAGCAGAATAAACTCCGAATCCTACGCTTGCGTTCCAGGGTCCGTAACCCAGTTTCGGCCGCCTTTTCAGCCTCTGTCTCTCCTACCACACACCCTTCCATGCCTAGTGCAAGCATACAACCCACACATAATGCATGCCCGAACTTCCTCCTGCAGCCTCCGGTCAAGCTCTGTCTTCCCCTCCGTATATACCGCCAGGCATCGCCTCTTCCAAGCCCCCTTCAGGTCTCACCCCCTCATGGTGCCTTGCACATGTGGTCGGTGATTGAACAGGTGCCAGAGCTTCAAGGTGGGATCCAGCCGAAGCCAGAGGAACTCAAGCTTATCACCAGCACTTTCCCATCAAAAGTTGCCCTTAGGAACTGGAAAAGTGAAGGAGGGTCAGGGAGGCACAAGCAAGAGACGAGGGCAGGAAGAAAACTGGAAATGGTGGCAAAGGGGGCAGGAGACGGGGCAGTTCAGTTCAGGAATGAACACGTCAGGGCTCAAACAAGGAGGGGATGTTGTTGTGGGCAAAGGCTCCGAAAGAGAATCAGGTGACTCTCTGGATGGCTCAGTCAATTAAATTTGACCACCCAAGGAAAAGGTGACATAAGATTTGCTACAGGTGGGCAAAGGGCACAAGAAGAAGCTCGTGGCCTTTAGTGCCTGTCAGATCTGCACTGAAAATTTCCTTCTGTCACTTGCTGGGTGACTCAAAGGTCACCTCACCCTCCAGATCTCAGTGTCTTCACAGTCAGTTTACAGACAAGGAAAGCTATGGTGATGCCAGGGAAGGCTTGGCTAGCTTGAGGCGCTCCACCTGGGAGTTCAGTCGACCTGTTCCCCTGACTTCTGCATTTCGCTCACTCTCTTTACAAATAGAAAGTTGCCTCAGTCTTCTAGAGAACAAAAACAGAAGACACAAAGGAACACAAGAGAAAAGGGAAAAACACACCTTCAATGTTTTGAGGGAGACTGTCATTCGATAAAATGCAAAATATATATTTTAACCAAAAGACTATTTCGGAAAGCTTCCTCTTCAAGTCTGTTTAGAGACAAAAATTTAAGATCTCCAAAAGTTGCTCATGAAAATTTCATAAACCCATATAAGCACACAATTGCTCAACTGCCATACACATGGTCACTTGCCAATAACACAACAGGAGGCTAAAAAAAATAATTCAGATGCCTTATGCAGACTTAGATCCCTTCAGCAACAGACTGAGAGACTCGACAGAGAATTAAACACCAAACTTAAACATTAATACAGGACTAGATATCTTTTCTAATTACTTCGGCAGACAGTAAGAGGTGATTAAATTAAAACTGAATTATAACTTGTTATCTAAAAAATAGAAAATAAATGTTTTTCAAAAATGCCCATGCTCTCTGCAATAAGAAAATACTAAGTAGCAAACCACAAAATTAAAACAATTAAATTCAAAGTGACATTTAAGTGATATGCAAAGTGATATTCAAGTTAAAAGTAAAATTTGACAATCAAAACCAAAAGTTGTTCTTTGAGATATATTCATCTTACCCAAACTTCAAAGAATGTTCTATTTGTTCTTTTGAAAGATGTATTTCTATTGAACTATGCACTATCAACAGGTAGGAGAATTATCTGAGACAGGAAAATATTGGCTAATGGAAAATTAGAAAGTTAATAAATGAAGTCATACTGGGTATTTTGTGAGCACTGCTGAAAATACAATTGATAGAAGTAAAATACCATTGTTATGACTGAGCATAATAACCAATTGTCTTAAAGGCTATGTGCGATAGAAATCATTTAAATAAACTGTTACTGTTTCTTAGCAATTTGATAAAAAGGAAAAATAGTGTAATTGAGAATCAAGTGTTCCTTTGGGAGCTTAAAAACAAGTCAGCTTTGTTTATAAGCGCACCTTAATCTGTTTTTATATTTTTTATTTTTTATTTCTTTTTTTAAAAAAAAGAAGGGCAGGAAAGAGTCCTTCCTGAACCAAAGCCCTGGAATTTGTAGAATTTAAATTATTAATAAGAATTTGGTTATGATAGATGGTTCCCTCTGCTCCTCAGGCTCCATCAGAGAGTTAAATGGCAGATCAGAGTACATTCTAGCCACGTCTCCTGGAACTGTCGAATCCCTCAAATCCTTTGGGACTAGAATTGAATGTGAAATCCCACTCGATATGAAATTGCGGGGAGCGGGGAGGAGAACAAGAGCCCAGGATGTCCCCCTGAACTGACCATAGTTCTCTGTCTACACGCAGTCTTGGTTCAGCCTTCCTTACCACAGCATCCTTTTGGAGCGGTCAACAAAAAGTTCGAACGCTTTTAGGAAAGCAGAAACCATAATGTGCGGATATATCGACAAGACTCCTTCTTTTTACAACTTAAAATTATTAGCTAAATTGTCCTAATAAATATTAAGTAATACTCTACAACAGTAATACTCTAAGGCAGGGTTTTGCAAACTTTCTCTGTGTAAAGGGTCAGATTTAGGTTTTATGATTCAGATAGTGTGTCAAGTACTCAACTTGGCCCCTGTAGGCCAAAAGCTGCCCCTCGAGACTTTATTTACAAAATTAGACAGCCAGTCTGCAGGCTAGACTTTGTGGGCCCTGCTTTTACTATCAGCTACAGAAATCAGAATGAACTTAAAATCTAAATGAACTTTCTGTGTTTATCCTGCCTTGGACATCCTTAAGGAAATGATTTTTCATATAAAATGTTTCCCACTTTCCTTAAAGACTCTAAGTGGTTATCCTGGAAATATGATCAAGTATCCCTTGAGCCAACATGTGATTTTGTTATTTAGCCAGAAGTGCAAATGAAATTGACTCAGTAGCTCCAGACTGTCACCTATCTCAGTTAAACCTGGTCAAGGGGTCCTGGCTTTAGTGACAGGACATAGTTGAAGATGAAAAAATATAAAACAATAACACCAAGCATAAATATATACAGTATTGAAAAGGCAGAATGTGCAAATTCAAAATTCCATCCTTATCTCGCTAATCCAATCATGACGATACACACTACCACATCCCTCCTAGGGATTAAGGAAATCTGAGGTCTAAAAAAAAAGTAACGCATATACTCTTATCTCTGCTTCACATATTATAACTAATCTTCATGGGGATCGCTGGTTGTTGTTTTTTTTTTTTTTCCCAAGCCCCAAATCCACTGCTTCAGGCCTGCTTATAATAAGGTTAACAAAAACTGGGGCCCGGTGAATTTCCCAGATCTTTGTGGTCAATGTCCACCACTTGGAAGTCATGTCTATTTAGAAATGAAGAAGTGCCTTAAACCACCTTTAAGAATGCCACATGGGGATGAAAATAGCACAACGCCGTGAAACAAATTTAACAGCAACAGAAACGTTAAGCTGTTTTATAATAAGGATGGTTACATTAGAAAAATAAAATTCAGAGGCCACAGTAATGGTTCTGGTTTCTAAAAGAGTTTCCAGAGAGAGCACTAATAATTGAAGGCCGAGTGTTAACTGGGCTGAGGGAACAAGAAGCCTGCATTCAAGGCCTTTCGCTCGTTGACTAAACCGAGGAGTGCGCTGCGGACGAGGCCCTGGAAGGGCCAAAGCCCCTTCTGAAAACTCCTTTGCCTTGTTGGTAATTCTAAAGAACTAGATAAAGGTTTGGCCCCGGGGGTCTGGATATTATAAAAATGTTTTTCTCTCCTGGCCCAGTGATTTCCTAAAAGCTACAATAGGGACGTATTTGTCTTGCAAAGCCTGAAAGCACCGTGAAGGTAGGGACTCCGAATCTGCAGGTCACCTGTGCCACTGAGCCAATTCCCGACAAAGTTACGTCAATTTTTTTTAATCAGCTTTCTGAAACATAACTTTGATACAGAAACGAACAACCAAAATAGCAAACAAGCAAACCAAACAAATTCCCTAAGCAAACTACAGCATGCATCTGCTAGTCACTATTGGCTGGAGCGGTGCCCCAAGCAGCAGGGTCAGCAAACCTTTGCGGCGGCTCCTCTACAGGCACAGTGAGGCAGACTCGCTCTGAGTCCAGTGTTTGTCGAAGGTGCTCATTGCCTTCGGATGACACCTGGAGGGTGACAATGAGGACCGCAGCAAGGCACTGAGACTGCGATGTTTGGTGGTGTTATGATGAAAATGATTTTTCTTTTTTTCCTCTTTTGGGAGATGAAACAAGTTGTTTAACTCTTTCACTAAAGTTTGTTGTTATAATTTTTTTAAGTAATTTCTTTTCTAACCTGGTAAAAGCTGGTTTCTTCAGGATATGAGGTGACCATACCTAAATACATTTATTAAGTGACATAGAAGAATACCTTGCTTATCCAGTATGATGGAATTTTCCAGACACACGAATTATTGCATTTTATGTGTAAACATTTATCAAGAGATGTTTTGACAGGTGATGGAATCAAAGTTGGAAGAGAATTTAGATATTATACACACAAACATCTCATTTTAATCAACAGGCAAATGAGACTTCTCTAAGGGACATGCTCACGGCTGCACCCCTGATCAGTGACGACTGAAAGGAGGACAGATTTCCCACCTCAGAATCCCCGGGCGCCCACTCAGCAGGTTTTCATGGAGCTCCGACTGGCTTAAGGGCAACCTACTTCTAAACCTACTGTGATTGTTTCCTCTCCTAAACCTAAGGAAGATGGTTCTTGTCTAATTTTAAGGGCAGCTAGTTATTAAAGAGCCACAGGGAGCACCAACGGTGCTGTGTTATTATTGGTAAAGCCAGAGTCTATTAATTTAGTGTTGTTGTTTTTTAATTTTAATTTGTCATATTCTGTAAGTCAATTCTTTCCCATCAAGAGTGGTTTAACACTAAGGTACAAAAAATCTCATCCATGCAATTTCACCCGTGCTGTGACTCTGTCCAGTAAGTTTCCCATAGTATATCTTTTTCCTTTCTAGTGAATTCCTATCCACTTGTCAAATTGCTTCAGGTATCACTTCCCCTCTGAAGACAGCCCTGATTCACACTCCCCTCCCGGAGAGTTAACCATGACCTCTTCCAAGCTAACAGTTTTCCTTATTTGTTTCTGTGGCAACACTCACTCATCACACTATTTGGTAGCTATTGATCTACTTACCTGTCTTCCCATGATAGGGCAGGTTCTAAGAGAACAGAGTCCACTTCCCATTTTGGTATCCCCAGAATCCAGCATAGTACCTAAGAGGTACCCAATATATTTTTATGCTAATTTGAGTGTGCGACTCAAAATTGAACCCCTAGAAGGGGTTTAATTACCTAATGAGAAACATACCCTGTTACAAGCTGACAGTGAAGTGATCCCTGCAGCTGTGATTTAGAAATAACACGCATAATATATTAGAATTTTTAAAGTAGGAATTAAACAACAAAACATCACTATGGATTCTTAAGAACTATCAAAACTGCAGGTTGTGCAAAAGCAATGATGACTAGAAGTTCATTTTTAAGCCGCCAAAGAGCCCATAATATCAAACACTATTTATCCCTCATTCCCTTCTCACAGTCCCAAGATTGTTCTGCGTGGCTGGTATTTTTCAAGGCACACATCCAAGCTACCTCAGCCAAGTTCCCTGGGACACTGCCTAACCTCCAGCATCTGCCGTGGTTCCCATCCTCTGCTCCAACCAAAGGTCAGGCACATCAATCTTCCTCAGCAGGAGGTGGACAGATCTGCACCTGTGAAGGATGCTCGAGGAGCCAGCCAGAGAGGGTTTCATCAGTTTCTCTGTGCATTTGCCCTCTGAACTGGGACCTAATAAACAAGGGCATCCCACGGGTGACCTCATGCCCCACTAAAATCTCATCTATCAGGTACAGTTTCTGGGGTGGGCTGCTAAGATGTTAAGTACTTCCAAGCGACACATTAACATTTTATGTAAACTGTTTATGACTCAAGCCAGGTTACTGTCGTATAGTGGAAAATGCACTGATAGAGCTTAGAAATGATCTGCTCTGCCAGTGGTGTCCTACTTATACTTAAGAAAGCACAGAGTATCCTTTCCCCCCCCAATTACAGAAAAGTGTATAAAATGCACCAAGTCTCATATAAATTATTATTAGTGTTAATATGGAAAACATTTTTTTAAAAAGGCTTCAAGGAGTACTACCAACTAACTGTATAAAGGTGGCTTGCTCTGAATTGTAAGGAATAGGGTTCAAAACAAAGCAAAAATTCTTATCCTGAAAGATGGGTATGGTTGTTTACACCCTTTCAACCCATCGAAGTGGTGGAAACTATGACAAAGCATATTTCAGGGGCCAATTCGGACCCTGCAAAGCTAATAGTCCCAGGGAAACCCCCAAAGTTAGTCCTAGACTGTAGCTGCTTTGAGCCATCTGTAGGCACATGGATTTGTGCCTACGAGTATTTTTGTTCCTTTCTGACACTACAGATGTTCTTTTCCAGCCATGACAATCTAGCATCTTCCTAAACCACCACCACTGATATTTGAATCATGGAGGCAGAGGACAGTCTAGTGAGGCTTCTCATTTCTGAAACTGTGGCCAACGTCGGGGGAATAAAGCACGATTCGGCTGCTCCAGTGATGCAGGAGGACAGATTAGCTAATGACCTGGGGCATCTGTTCCCACTCCAAGGACTCTGACTCCATGCCCATCCTGATTCAGACGTGCCAGGAACACACAGGCATCTAGGAATGAAGCACCCAAGGCGTGTAACCAACCAAGAGGCTGATCAGTCTGCGGGATGCCATCCACGCTCGTTGCTGAATAAATTAGATCAAATGAGAACACATTTGAAATTGTGAAATGGCAGGATTATTCTAGGCTTGTCACTTACAAAGAGAACAAGTTAAACAGGCGCCATGGTTATTCATGCTGAAATTGGCAGGAGAATCTATTTTTCCCCCAGCACATCGGGAAAAGAAAATTTTGTATTTTTCAATTGGGAATGTTCTGAAGCAGAGATGTCACTGCAAAAATATTAAAATACAAGCCAAATGTATCTAAGGAAGTGTATTCTTTAGATTTTTTTAAAGCCCAGTTGCGAAAGGGTAGTGTGTTCTGTTCTCCTGCTGAGAAAATTATGCTTTTATTATATACAGCTTTGTCAAGCACGTTCCAAGAAAGAAAATCATCCAAGCCCGTGTGTTGTGTTCCTTGTAGGCCAAGAAGTAGCAGAGAAATACAAAACTGATGCAATGCTTTATAAGGATAAAACAAGAAAAGACAGGCGAAATTTAAAATTAAATTCTGTGAAAGTAACTACATTTTATTTTAGCCGGGGAGAGCCACCAGTGCCATGGCCTGACAAAAGGGAAATCACCTAGCACGTCTAATTTTCTAATCGATTTCAAATATACTGTATTGGCCAGGTCACCAAATCCATGGAGCATTTTTTCCTGGTTCTCTCCTTAAACATTGGACTCTCACATGTTCACTAGTTTCCGTGGCAGTCTTCACCCCGTAAGAGCTCCTAGTTCCCTGCTCATGAATTGGGGCCACAGGGGATGCGGATCTTCCCCAGCCCGTCTTCAGATAGGTGAATTTTGTTGTAAGTAAGATAATTCAAAGTAAAGCCTAAGGAAAAAAAGACAACTAGAAATGACAGAGAGAAGAAATGCCATTCCAGCTAGCAGAACAAGAAGAACTCATAGGAACTGAGGCTTACTAACTGAAAAGGGAGGCATCGAAAAAAGCACCCATACAAGGACATCCTCAAACTCCCTCACTCAAAATGCAAGGCAGACACAGAAGGTAGGTGCAGTGTCCTCGCTTTCTGTAGCAACAACTGAAAGGGCAACCTATGCCAACATCACCACCATTCACCAGAGGGCACAGTGTTAGAGGGAGGTTGGGTCAAGAAAACTGTATCTCCTTCCTGAGAGGCCACCCCGAGACCCGCCACACCTTCGTCTCAGTTCTGCTAAGAACGTTTATTTAATCTTCAACATGTTGCAGCCTCCTAGGTCAGAAACTCCCCTCTCCTGCCTGTCAATGTGTATAGAAATAACGTTCTTGGTGAAAACTTAAATGATTATATAGAAAATGTCTTAAATTTTCAACATGTTGCGGTTCAGCAAACCCACTCTATACCATGTCCTCTTTCATTGCTTTTAGTTGAAGCCAAAATTCTAGACAAAGCCATACAGCACAGCAAAATGCACAGCAGAGGAGGCGAGCTCCGACAGAGGAAACGCTCAAAACAGAACATTTCCTCCATCGCCTACCCACAGCAACTTAAAAACAAGACAGTGATAAGAACCCACGGGTGTAGCTGGAGAAAAACGTGACCCCATTTAACAGATACTAACTAAACGCTCCTGGGCTAGCTGAACAAATAATCATGAGGGATAAAAAGGCACATGTAAGACGTAAGAGTCAATACATATAAATAATAACTTCCATTTGCTAAACACCTACTGTGTTCTTTTACATGCTATAACCACTTTATCATCACAATCAACATCGTGATAGATGGACGGTTTTCTCCCTGTTGCACAGATCCAGACAGGTCACCATGCTCCACGTCTGACCTATTGTTCCAATAAATGTGCTCTCAAACACAGGAGGGCTCCTTTATTGACATTAAAAAGAGCAGATTCCGATATGATCGTTGGGCTTTTTGTCTAAGAAAACACAAGAAGATAAAATAACAGATTTTAAATCTTACTAATCCTTATTACAAGTACTATATCAGGAAAAAGATAAAATGCACTTATGTGGATATTGTGATAGTTATTGAGTCTCCAGACAATGGTTGATACCTATTTAAACCTAAGAATCCCATATGAGCATATCTCAATTTCCCCAAGAGTCTAAAGACGACATGTTAAAAATACTACCCTAGTCCTGGCTGGATAGTTCAGTTGGTTAGAATGTCATGCTGATATGTCAAGGTTGTAGGTTTGATCCCGCGTCAGGGCACATACAGGAATCAACCAGTGAATGCATAAATAAGTGAAACCAATGTTTCTCTCTCTCTTCCTGCCATTCTCTCTCTAAAAATAAATCAATAAAAAAATTTAAAAAAGAAGTCCTGCCCTGGCCAGTGTGGCTCAGTGGATTGAGCACTGGCCTGCAAACCAAAGGGTCACCAGTTCAATTCCCAGTTAGGGCACACGCCTGGGTTGCAGGCCAGGTCCCCAGGAGGGTCTGCTCTAGAGGTAACCACACATTGATGTTTCTCTTCCTCTCTTTCTCCCTCCCTTCCCCTCTCTAAAAAATAAATAAAATCTTAAAAAAAAAAAGAAGTCCTTTATTAAACAATACCACCCTACACTCTGCTTCTTCACTAGCTAAATTCTTATAAAGCAAAATAACATGTGGGCTAAGATATTAATCCAGTCTTCCTGCAGAGGCAAAGACCTCAGCAAAGCACCAAGTTCAGCTTGGATCCCTGTAACTTTGGAGAAATATGGAAAATTAGGGGAAAGCCCAGACAAGAGCAATGAAAATGATGACAGGGTTGGAAGGTAGGAGAAAAGGTTGACAAATGAGGATTAATTAGCCTGGGGAAGAAAAGAAAGTGGGGAACTTAATATTTTCCTTGAAATATAGCAAAAGCTATTATACAAAATATAATCACCATGATTCACAATTCCACCGAGAATGAAAACAGAGGAAACAGCCTTATGGAAAAGCATGATGACTGTAGATTAAATGTAAAATAAATCTTTCGTTCTAGGAGATGGAGGCACTAAAATAGGTGGCAGCTTAAGAACTCTGGGAACTTTGCTTTCCTGTGGTGCCTACGTATATTTGGTCAGCTGCTCCCACCCAGTTTAAACACAACTTCTCCCAAGAACCCCTTGCTTCTCTTTATACAATGAACAAAGCCAGTATTTCTCAAATTTTAGTGAGCTTCGCTATCAAAATACAGATTCCTGGGCCCCGCAGGCAAAACAAGTTCAGGTAAGCCTGTGAAATTGCATTTCCAACAAGGAACAGGTCTGCAGACACACTTTTAGAAGCAATGAACTAGACACAATCTTTCCCTACTTTATCTCTCGTAAAAACTCATCTGTACTTCTCTGGACATTTGTCATTGTTCTTACACCACAGCATTTTATGTACTTTCCTACTAGACTCTGGTCTGATTTAACTTTAAAATTTCTACAGTGCCCAGCACAAGGCAAGTGACACGCCAATCTGAGAAACACCCTCCTTAACCTGTTCCCTCAAAAGTGGGTCATTCTAACTTGTCTGGAGTTTCTCACTGGCTTCTGTATTTCTTATGCATTGACTTTATCCTGTTTCCTGGGCGAAGTGACTCCACAGCTTCATGAGCTTCCAAACTTCGTATGTGAAATTGCTGCATATGCCAACCCTATCTAACGTTCAAAATTAGGAAAATAAAATCTAGTTTGATATATGAAAATTTCCTTCCCATAAGGTTTATTCTTCCTCATTAGAGCAGAGTTTTGGCTTAGGCCCCCAAGACTATATTCCAAGAAAACAGCAGGAAAGGAGCCATATTTTTTTTTATTTATTTATTGTTTATTTTGGCGGTTTCTGGCTGGGAGGCCAGGGAGGTCAATGAGTAAATATGGACCTGGCACGTCTGAAATCATGCTGGTTGCTGCTGAAGTCTGGGCCAGAAACTGATATGGAAAATTATTCAGTAAAATCACCCTCCCCTTCTATTCAACTACCAAGCTTACTTATTTGCTAAGAGCTAACATCAAATAATGACAAAAATTTACACAACACCAAAAATCAGGACCCCCTAATGGAAAAATTGGAGAATTGTCTCTTGGGCTTCAGGTTAACTCAAATTGACTTAACAAAGCTATTTGCCAGATTGTATGCCCGGCACTGGGGTATCATATCATAATCTCTCAGATGTTTCAAAAGCATGGTGAAAGCTCCGCCATTCCCCCAAATTAGTCCCAGAGTGATTATTCACACACAAACACACAATGAAAGTACAGAGAGCTTTTAAATGACCACATAGTACAATTAGCATGCATGTAAGGAAGATGGGCAGGAAAGAGTGCAAAGGATTTCTGGAATTGTGGAATCCCATAGCTGCAGTACATCTGATGATAAAAAAGAAAAGAAAAATCACAGACCACCTTTCACACAGCAGGTTTAATCATAATCCTAAAAAGAACCTCGAGTAAAAGAAATCTAAAAAGTGGACTTTGTTTTTCATTCCTTACATTTTGATCCTCATTTATTCCATGCAGTATTTTCCCCCTAGAATCAAACAATGCACGCTCTTTGTTACGTCTCCTTACAAATGAATAGATAAACCAACGCACCAGAACAGTTTAGCCATCAAAAAGATTATGTCCATTCCACTACACTCTATTTGGGAACATTAAACCGCCAGTACAAAACACTGTCCGAGGTTGGTGAAACACAAGAGAAAATTAAAAAAAAAACACCAGTATACTTCATCTGGAAACGACTCTAAGCTGTAAGTACTACCCTGTAATCACACCAGCCCATAACTGTGAAATATGGTCATTATCTTATGGAACTGATCTAATTTTGTACTCAATGCCCTAAAATAAAGGGTTTCTTTTGAATACCAAATACAAGAACTGAGACCAAAAAAAGATAATAATTTGACAGCACTTTAAAGCACAGTTCATTTTCCTCCCTCCTGTCACACTAAATAGCACCAACTGACAACTACCTCACAGGCTGCAAGAATGAAAGAAGATGCGTTTGCTGAGCTCGGGAAATGCCGCAGACACACTGTAGTGGAGGACTGATATTAGCTCATTAGAGGGCTTAATACACAGGTACAAACAGCATATTTAAAAAATCTACAAAGGTATTGAAATGCAGCTGGGATAACATACGATGAATTTTTTTTTCAGTACAAAGGGAGAAAAAATATGCTTATCTCTTTAAAAGTGTCAATGTTCAGGCTGTTCTGATGTGTTTTATATATAATATATATGTGTATATATAAAATCTTCATTAATTCGGGAAAGCAAAGAAAGCATATATATACTGTGGTAACATTTATTAACATCTGTGCTAAAATCATGAATAGGAATTATATATAACACTTGGCCTGATGAATTTAATTTGAAATACCATGAGAAGAAAGCCCAGGGAAGATGTGAAATCTTTTCTCATGAGTCTTCTTTGCAGTGCAGGAAATAAAAACAACACTTCTATACATAATGTTTAATTCAGTAACTGTTGACAGGATTATTAAAAAAAATATTTAAAGATGGGCGTAATTTTAAAACAAAATTCCACTGAAAATTATTCCATTTTATTTTCTCATCAAAGAAAGCCCTTAGCCCTAA
>PVJD01000876.1:263301-335953 GCA_004026545.1 Mormoops blainvillei | reverse complement strand
CTCTAGAGGTCAAAGCCGAACTCGATTGTTCCAGACTTTTCCACCCGGCCTCTTCGGGCTCTGCGCCCTGAATTCTGTGATTCCTAGTAAAGGAACGGAATGGGGGAGGTCCCTGATCTTGTAGGTTATGTGTTTGTCCAGCTTCAGTTTCGTTTGTTCCCTGGAGAGATTCGAAAGGCTTTGAAGGCGGGAAGGTGACAAGTCCGGAGTTTCACTATTCGCTGCCCCTAGCAGTATTGAAACGGTGCAGTGAAAAGGTGATGGGGCTCAAGGACTGTAGGCTGACTGAGGCTGAGGCTGTGACATAGAAGAGACCGCAAGGGGGCAGCCCAGTTCTGATTAGGGTCGAGGATAGAGTAACTAACTAACTAAATAAATAAATTATGCCCCTGCCTGCCCTAATTACTAACTGCAAAAGGCACATTGTTTGGGAGTGGGGGTGTTGAGGTGGAGAGTGGAGGAGGGTGTGAATTTTTAGAATCTATTCTAAGTAGTTTTTGATATTTTACATGCTTAACAATGTGCTTATTTTATAAAAAGAAAAAAAAAGTTCTGAATAAATTTCAACTGTCCCCAAACACAGTTTTAACACCGTGTATAATATAATAAAGCAATAGAATTAGAGTGAATTATGGACTGTGAATGAACCTGTTTTCTGTGGGTGCTCTTCTCCATTCTTCCCAAAATTTCAAGTCCTAATAACTCCCTTTCTTAATCTACTCATCCCACCCCCATATCCTCGTGCTCTCTTAAGTGTTACTGCTTTAGGACGGACCATCGTGAAGGAACAGAGTCACCAAATTACTTCATTTATTTATTTAAACTTCCAATTTCCCCTTCCCAAGTCCCCATCCAAAGAGTCATAGCAGTCTTCTCTCTCCTAAGAAAGCAAAGAAAGGGGAAAAAACAACCACCACCAGGTTCAGGGGACTCAGAAAACCCCTTGGTGCTCTCTGCCTCTGTGAAGTCTCCTCGGATTTCATTTCTGAGCTAGATTTCTCCCTGACATCTCCTGGAAGATGTGTCCCTTCCTTTTTTTTTTTTTTTTTACCTCTTTCTTCAGCTAAAGCTCTTCGCTGCCTCTTAGTTATTTAGAATCCCAGCTTAAATTCCTTAAACAGATTTCTATTCCCTCCTCCTTTCCCCCAACCACCTCTCCCCTACATTACGGAACTGCCACCCCTTCTGCCTCTGAACTTTGCCTCTAGACTGCGCCAGGTTATTGAGCCCTTCCCATTTTGCCCTCTGGCACTTGCCATGCCTTAAACTACTCTCAGGTTGGAACTACCTTTAAATCCTCAAGGCAGACTGGGAACCTGGAGAGGTTTCTTCTCCATTCCACCTGCTCCTCCTCTAGGAGGTCCTGAAATCCTCCCACTTCAGAAGAAGTAAGGACCCTTATTACTAAAGTCTTTGCCTTGACATTTCCTAAAGTAGATAATAACATTTTTCTAAACATGACCCCTCCTCTTTTAAGCATCTGAAAAGTGACCAGGCTGGAAACACTAGCCAGAAGTAGTGGTAAAAATTGCTTCACGGACTCGCTGAAGGCCAGTGGCTGTACTCTCACCTTCTACATGAAATGCATCCACCCCTGAAGGAGGGCCCAGGACAGGAGAAGGGTGACAGGACTCTGCAGCCATACAGCATGGTTCATATCCGGACTCTGCTAAAATACAAATGTCACCCCACGTTAGGGCAGCAGCGTCTTTCCTACTGCCCCTTCCCCCTCTGGAAATATAGCTGTCTCTTTCTACCAGCCTTTGTCTTCCTTTCCTCTGAGTGTAGAGAAAGACCAGCCTTCCTCCCCATTGCTGTAAATAATCCTTTCCTCTGAGACTTTCAGCCGTTCCTGACCATACTAGGGAGGCACAACTCAATTCAATATGTATTTTTAATTTGTTATGTGTTGGTCACTGTGCTACATGTTATGGGAGGGATATATAAATATGATTAAGACATGGCTCCTACTCAAGGAATTTACAATATAAAGGGGACCTACTATAATACTTCAAAATATTTGTCCCTGTTGTCAATCATCAGTTTTCCATTCCTACTGACTCCTCCCATCTGTGTTCAGCTATCTTCATTGCATTCCTACCGACTCCTCCCATCTGTGTTGACTATATTCATGCTGCACTTTGGTCCTGTTGCCTTTTTTTCATTGCCAGATTTCACAAATGGTTGGTTTATACTTTTCCTCCCCTTCTTTACAATGTACTCCCTAATTCCACAAAATCTAGCTTTTGCTCCAACCACTCACTTAAAACTGTATTGGGGGTTTACGAGTAACCTCCTCCTTGGTCTCTTGAAAGATTTTCATTGATTGTATTACACTTTCTCTTCTAGACTGTCATTCAGACCTGGCTCCCTGCACTTCCCGGGTTGACTCCCCACCCTCCTGCAGGCACAGGCATTGGCCTTCTGGTCATCTGTGTGTAGAGGCTCTACTGAGCTCGCCTGCTTTTGTAACTGTCACTTCCTACTTAGAACTGCAGTCATGGCCTCATCTCACTACCTCTAGGACGACCAATACCAAGTTTATAACCACTTCTAGCCTGCTCTGACCTCCCACTTACCACTGTGGTCAACCATTTCCCCAGACATCCATGTGTAAAACTTACACGTTATTTTTAACTCTCTCTTCATTTAGTGCTTATATGAAATTATCACTGAAACAAGGTATTTTTTTGCAAAATAGTTCTTATTTTTCTCTTCTCCATTCAAAATGCCGCTGCCCTAGTCCAGGTCTTTAATGGACTGTTTGGAGGATGATACAAATCTCAAGAATCTCTCTTCATTGCATCCTGTGTACAGCCAGACAGGTATTTTCCTAAAATACTGCTTTCATTGTGTCCTTACCACCCTGAATAACTTTCTAGTCTCCCTATTTCTTAGAAGTCCAAACATTAGCCTGACATTTCAGATTCTCTATAATTTTGCCATACCTTCCCCTATGTGAAATTATCAAGTAAATATTAAAAGTCTTGTGAATTTTTTCCTTAATTTCCCACTGCTCCTTTCCATGTACCCTCTCCTTCAATCATAGCTTATCCATAAAACATGCCATGCTTGTTCTATCCCCCTTGTCAATGCAGCTCTTTCATCTTGGAATAACTATTCTTCTTCCTAATTGCCTTCATCTTTTTGTAATGTGCCACCAATCAAAAACTCACCTATTCTTCAAAGTGTATCTCAAGCACAATCACCGCCCAAAAGTCTTCCAGACAACTTCTATATTGATCTCTCTCCTTCCAATGCCTAATGCACTTGTGTATGTTGTATGCTCTCAAATTTGTATGCAATTTAACATTGTTATAAACCTTTTCATTTTGTTCTAAATGTTTCATAAGTGTAAACTTGAGTTTTATAGATACTTTGAGGGCAATAACAACATCATAGGTTGGTTTTTCATCAACAGCATCCTTAGCTGCTTTAGGCATGGGTTACATATACATAGGTTACATGCATTACACATTGAACTGAAATTTAACTGCACCAAATCTTCCCAGGGTTCTGATACAGGGTTAGCATTAAATCTCAGTGAAAGAAACGATGGCCCAGCTGAGATGAATGCATGCATTGCAATACTCGTTATTTGGTTCCCCTATCCACCAAAGCTCAGTATTCCAATCCTGCCTTTGCTCCATGTCACCAGCCCTGGGATCTATCCAGGGTAAGGGATGTCTCATCTCCCTCCAATCTCATCTCCTATTAACTCACTGGTTTCATTATCACTGATTCCGTTGTCATTGGTTCCGTTGTCACTGGTCCCGTTGTCACTGGTCCCGTTGTCACTGGTTCCGTTGTCACTGGTTTCACTGTTGACCTCTGATGGTCTGTGTGTTCTGTTTCATGACTAATGGTAGTCTCTTCTCCTTTCATTTCTTTTGTATCCAACCTGTCCTGCCCTCAGTAGGATTAGGAAACAAAGCGTTATCATTGTTTCCATCCAACATCCTCACAGATTCTCCAGAGTTCTCTTCTTCACCTCTTCTGTCCCCTCTCCCACCCCTCCTGCCTACTCTCTGAGAGTTAAGCTCAGGGATCCACCCTACCTTACATTTGCATGGATTGTGTACCCATCCCATTCACCAATGCCCTTGACTCAAGGACTGCCCCTCCCTCTCAGCATCTTAACCTACTGGTTCTGGCTTCAGTCTTTTCCCCAGCTATGTTAACAGGTCTGTTTTATGCCCACTACCCAGTTTCACTTTACCTAAATCATTAAAATTTTTTTTTAATTTATTGGTTTTAGAGAAAGAGTGGAAAAGAGGGAGTGGGGTGCAGAGAGAGAGAGGGGGAGAGAGAGAGAGAGAGAGAAACATGGATTTGTTGTTCCACTCATTGATGCATTCATTGGTTGATCCTTGTATGTGCCCTGATAGGGGATGAAACCAGAAACCTTGGTGTATTGAGACAACACTCTAACCAACTTAGCTACCTCTAGTGCCCAAACTCATTTTTATTTCTACTAGAAATTTACATTTCAACATTGCCCAGTTTCTTTTAAACTGTTATCTATCCTGATCCTCTTAAATATCACTCACCGGCCTGTCCTCTGAATCAATCATGGAGTAATCAAAAGTGAAATTTGCTTCAAAGTCATCTGGGGAGGAGAAAATAATTAGTAATAACTAAAAAGAAAGGTAGTACTGTACCTAGAAATGAGAAGAGGGAGAAATTGCTCAGAACACTTCAACTTGCTCAAGTTGTAAAATTTACTTGCATAATCTAATACTGATGAACTTTAATGTGGAAAAATATTTGTGACTGTGTATGCATTTATATGTTCAATTAATATCCAAAATAATTTACAAAACTGAAAATTTTCTAATTGTTTCAACCCATTTCCGAAGAACTGAAAATTGCAAGCTTGAGGAATAACACCATGAGCCTTGATAGTCTTTGCTCACAGCAAACACTCTCTTTGAGCCATTTCCTCTACTGGAAAGGGGGAGGCAAGCCCTCCGGATTATGTGCACCCCAAACCACTCTCCATCCTGCTAAGGGTCAGAGCCTTATACACACTCACCATAATTGGGGGTGACGGTGTAATAATAGATCACCTGATAATAATCATCCTCTTCCAGTCCCTCTTCATCCTCATATTTTTGTCCTATGGGGACAAGGATTAGAGGTCAAGGGGAATTGGAACTTCTTAGCAACAAAAGGACATCTGAGGTTGATCTCAGCTCTATCAATTTCCTTTCTCTCTGCCTCACTTCCCAGGGTCAGACTATCTTCTTATCTCTGCACCTCTAAACTCTTCTCAGTCTTCTGGGCTCTGGATCTGTGATAAGGCTTATTACTCTATATCCTTTCAATCCAGGAACTCCCAGAACAGAAAATAGGTCCCCTTACGAACTGTAAACCCAAAACAATAACTAAATTGAAAAAAGAAAGGAAGCATGTCCTGACTGGTGTGGCTCAGTGGACTGGGCGTCATCTTGCAAACCACAAGGCACATGTTGGGTTGCAGGCCAGGTCCCCAGCTGGGGGCATGCAGGAGGCAACTGATCTCAATTGTTTCTCTCCCTCTCTCTCTCTCCCTTCCCCTCTCTCTAAAAATAAATAAACAAATCTTTATTTTAAAAAAGAAAAAAAGGTAGGAAGCATAGAGAAAGAGACCAGAAATTAAGAACTCAAAATCTACTATTTGGTATGCTCCAGACTATACTGTATTTATGAGAGTTCTTCTATTATTAGTGTCTCTCACAAATAATGAACACACATACCATTAGGCTTTGAATTTGTATTTTAGGTCCTGTTTCACTGCTAACTAGTAGAATAACTCTGAACAATCCATTTCACATATGTTTTTTAAAAAAAATGAGTCCGCTCGACTAAATGACCCATCTGTGTTCATTTTACTTCTTTCCCCAGACTGAAAATATGTGGCTTTGACATGATTGGATCAAGAACTGTAGGCCTCCTGCTAAAGAAGTCTCTCCCTTAACCACAAGGAATGACACAAGAACCAGAACCTGGAGGAAAAGGAAACAATAAGAGCACCTGGCAGACTTCCGGCTAAGATGGAGGTGTAGGTAAATATGCTTTGCTTCTTCGCACAACCAAAAGGACAACAACAAATTTAAAAACAAAAAACAACCGGAATTGCCAGAAAATCAAACTGTATGGAAGTCCAACAACCAAGGACTTAAGGAAGAAACATTCATCCAGACCGGCAGGAGGGGTGGAGCTGTCTTCTCAGCCGGGGTTAAGAGGTCGCTCAGCAAGGCAGTGGACTGGGCAGGCAAGGGGGCAGCTGGCAGACTAGGCAGTCCCACATTCTTGTGCGGATAAACTGGGAGGGACAGCTGGGAAGCAAGAAAGACTGCACAACCCAGGGTTCCAGCATGGGGAAATAAAGTCTCAAAAACTCTGACTGTAAAAACCTGTGAAGGTTGTGGTGGCTGGAGAAACCGCCAGTCTCACAGGAATGTTCACTGGAGAGACCCACAGGGTCCCAGAATGTACAAAAACCCACCCACCTGAGAATCAGCACCAAAAGGGCCCAATTTACTTGCGAGTAGTGGGGGAAGTGACTGAAAAGTGGGGTGAGCAAGCGGCATTGTTCCCTCTCCGACCCCTCCCCCACATACAGCACCACAACCCAGCGCAGTGGGTTGCCCCGCCCTGGCAAATACGTAAAGCTCCGCACCTTGTAACAGGTGCACTGAGACAAAGAAATATGGCCCAGATGAAAGAACAGATCAAAACTCCTGAAAAAAAACTAAGCACTGAGGAGATAGCCAACCTATCAGATGCAGAGTTCAAAACACTGGTACTCAAGATGTTCACAGAAGTGGTTGAGTATGGTTGCAAATGGAGGAAAAAGTGAGGGCTATGCAAAATGAAATAAAGCAAAATATACAGGGAACCAACAGTGAAGGGAAGGAAACCAGGACTCAAATCAACAATTTGGAATAGAAAGCAGAAATAGGCATTCGACCAGAACAGAATGAAGAAACAAGAATTCAAAAAAATGAGGAGAGGCTGAGGAACCTCTGGGACAACTTTAAATGCTCCAACATCCAGATCATAGGAGTGTCAGTAGGGGAAGAGGAAGAGCAAGAAATTGAGAACTTATTTGAAAAAATAATGAGGGAGAACTTCCCCAATCTGCCAAAGGAAACAGACTTCCAGGAAGTCTAAGAAGCCGAGAGAGTCCCAAAGAAACTGGACCTAAGGAGGAACACACCAAGACACATCATAATTAAATTATCCAAGATTAAAGATAAGGAGAGAATCTTAAAAGCAGCAAGAGAAAAGCAGAGAGTTACCTACAAAGGAGTTCTCATCAGACTATCAGCTGATTTCTCAAAAGAAACCTTACAGGCAAGGAGGAGCTGGAAAGAAGTATTCAAAGTCATGAAAGGCAAGGGCCTACATCCAACATTACTGTATCCAGCAAAGCTATCATTTAGAAGGGAAGGGCCGATAAAGTGCTTCTTAGATAAGGTCAAGTTAAAGGAGTTCATCATCACCAAGCCCTTATTACATGAAATGTTAAAGGGACTTATCTAAGAAGAAGAAGATCAAAACTATGAACAGTAAAATGACAACAAACTCACAACTATTAACAACTGAACATAAAAAATAAAAACAAAAACTGAGCAAACAACTAGAAGACGAACAGAAATGGAGATCACATGGAGTGTTATTAGCAGGGAGCGGGAGAGGGGAGGATGGGGGAAAAGGTATTCCTAAGAAGCATAATTGGTAAGTACAAATTAGACAGGGGGAGGTTAAGAATAGTATAGAAAATGGAGAAGTCAAAGAACTTCCATGTACGACCCATGGTCATAAACTAAGGTAGGGAGATGCTGGTGGGAGGGGGAATTCAGGGTGGACGGGGAGAAAGGGGAGAAAAAAAATGGGACAACTGTAATAGCATAATCAATAAAATATACTTAAAGAAAAAAAGAAAAGCACCTGGAAGCCTGGAAACAAAAGAGGGGAGGAGCCACGCCACTTTTCAGACCCTGTCCCTGAAGCCACCCAGTTCTTCACTACACCAAAGGTCACCCCAACTTGTATCTCTCTACCAATACAAGATTTTTTTTTCTCCAACATTCTGGGAAAGAAAATATACTGGCTTCCCTCGCTAGTTTCAGACTACCTCACCTTCAGAGTCCAATTCTCTCTTTCACTCTCACTTTATTCCCTCTTATCTGGTTCAACTCTGTGGTGATGGAGAGCTGAGTTCACTCTTGTTAGGTCCTCCCCGGTTCTGGGGCTCCGTTCCCATAAGCTATCTCTTCTTTGACAGGACTCTGTTTTCCTCCTCCTTTTGTAGCTCTATTTCCCAGATTCCCCTCTAGCCCCAGCACTGGGCCGTAACACAGATGAGAGAGTGTTATCACTCCCCATTGAATTGTACCTCTCGCCCTCTCCTCATTTTTTTTCTCCCCCTCTATTTATGGCAGAAGACCTGGCCCTAAAACTCAGAGAGAAGTGAACTTACCCAGGATAAGTGGCACAGCAAGGATGGCTGCAAAGAGGACATCCATTCTGGGTACTGCACTATTACTGTGAAAGTAAAAAGGAAATTACAGCGTTTCCCACCAAATTTACCCCACCCCTGGCCCTTCCCCCAGTCCACTTCTGGCTCCCCTCCAAGGCAGAGAAGGAACTGCGACTCTTCTCTCAGAGGGTGGAATTCCCCTCTCCTGCTCGTCATCAGTTGCTACTGGCATTGTCCTCTGCCAGAGCTGCCCATATTAAGAGAGGCAAAGTGGGTTTCAATGGGAACATGTTCATTGAGTTCCCCCAGCCTATATTAGATCCACTGGGGAATCCTGCTGCCACTAAGTGAAACGATGACAAAACAACCCCACCCCCACTACTAAGACAGGTCTCTTGGTAAGCCCTCTCCCCCTGCTCTCCTTCCCTCTCTCTCAGTCCTCACAAAATGCTCCCCTCCCCTCTCACTGTCCCTAACTGACTATCACCATCCACAGTTGCCCGTCTCTCTGAGGCTTAATTTATTTTTCTTTCTTTCTTTCTTTCTTTCTTTCTTTCTTTCTTTCTTTCTTTCTTTCTTTCTTTCTTTTTCTTTCTTTCTTTCCTTCCTTTCTTTCCTTCTCTCTCTCTCTATTTCTTTCAAGATTTTATTTATTTATTTTTACAGAGAGGGAGAGGGACGAAGAAAGAGAGGGAGAGAAACTTGGATTCTTTTAATCTGGGACTGAACCTGCAACCCAAGCATGTGCCCTGACCCGGAATATAACTGGTGACCTTTGGCTCTGTGGGATGATGCCCAATCAACTGAACTACACCGGTTAGGGCATGATCTCTTTCTTCATAGTTGACATGTTCTGAGAAGGGAATGAGTATTTTCTAGACTCAAAATCGTCCCTCTTTTCTGCCTGTCTTGGACTGTGAAGTATGGGAGCAATGTCAATATCATTGTCTGATTCTGAAAGCACCTGCTACATTGCTTTTGATAAAAATCTCTCAGCCAAAGCCAGTTATTTCCTCTCTGGTAAGTATTGACCTCACCTAACCTCTTTCTCAACTTTCTGGCTACAGGATGATAGAAGGAAGAAAGCAGCTAGTCTCTTTCCCTGCTGTAGGTGTCATATCTATTCCACTTTCAGCTACTTGGAGTATTCCCTTCATTCCAGCCTACAGAGGTAGAGTCACCTTATCCTTTTCTCAGCTTTTATACTTCCCATTTTTACTGAAGTCAATTCAGAAACATTTAGTGACATACATGCTAGGCACAAAGTGCTGGGCCAAGTCTGATAGGCAATTCAGGACTCACAGGAAAGAGAATAAGAAAAGAATACAGAGTGTGTGTGTGTGTGTGTGTGTGTGTGTGTGTGTGTGTTTTAAGGGAGTTAATAAATATCTTTCAACATCTACTGTGAGCCAGGCATTATGCAAGTCTGTGGAACCACCGATGAACAAGACAGGTTTGGTGCCATCAGGAGATGCCTTGGTAACGGCTCAAAGGAGGCAGAAGAGTTGTCTTATCCCCATCTCTTCTGATTTGGCTCAGAAGCCAGGCACGCTAGAGTCTTGAGAGCTGGCCAGGATGCTCCCACCCTCTCAGCCATATTGGGAGAGGACTTGCTTGGTGACTTTCCATGTAAATCTAAACAATCTATTCTTTCAGTTCCTTTACAGAGTTTCCTGGGAAAAAAAGTAAAATACTTACGTGGATATGTATGCATTAAAACATAAATCACTTCCAGGAAGGAAAGGAAGCCTGGTTCTCTTGGAACAACTGCTATAGTTTTTCAGTGCTTTGATTACTCTCTTAAAAACAGTATTCCAGATTTTCTCACTTTCCCATCCTGGTACTTTTGCCTAAACATTCTCCCTAAGGACTAACCCCACTCTCATCCAAAAGAAGGTCTCCTCTCCTAGTCTTTCTCCTCTCCTCTCCTAGTCCCCTCCTCTCCTAGTCTTTCTTTCATTCTAATATGTAACCCCTGCCCTTTCCCCCAGCCTGAGAAAAAGAAACCCCTGAGGTTCATTTCAGGAAAGAGAGGAAGTATGACATAAAAGGAACTGAGTGACATGGTGTGTGGGGGGGTCATTTTCCTTCAGCGTCACCACTCTTAATTGCTTGCTACAATTTTAATTCTGAATCTCCTCTAACCCCCTTCCTAATATTGCTCTCCAAACTCCTCTTTCTTCTCTCTGATTCTGTTGTCATTACAGGTGAAGGCTTCATAAGTGATATACTACACTGTCTTGCATGTTTCCTATACTAGCCTGTTCAAAGAACTCCTTCTTTTAAGTCTAACCTTCATCTCTCAGGCAGTAGCTCTAGCCCATTTCCTCTCATTCAAGTAAGAACAATACCCATGCCTATCTCTCTGCAACGTCTATCCTGTGCTTTCTTCGTATTTGTCTTTCAGATTCCAACAGGATCTTTCCCCCTCTGCAGCAATTCAATTTGAGATAGGATTGCTACCACCCTTCTTGTCACAAGTGTATGTTCGCGATATAGTCTTTCCTGTAAGTCAGCTGGGTGACCGCTAGGCCAGCTGCCTGCTGAGCAGCGCAGCACCACCGAGGAATAGACAAGAGTCACAGGCAGTAACTGTGCAATTCACCTAGGTTGCACTGAATGCAGGTGCACTGAATGCAGGTGCACTCAAAGTAGAATATCAACACACATTAATATCCTTCTCACAATTCTCACACTGTAACAATCTAAGAGAAATATAACATAAACACATAGAGAAATCAACGGGGGATAACGAACCCGAGTCCCAGAGTCTCAGTCTGCAGGTCCGGGAGACAGCAAGGTGGGCAATGGAGTTGTCAGCATCTTGCAAGGAAGCATCCGCGGATCCAGGTGGGCAGCAGGGCAGGTGAAGTCCTCAGTCCATCAGGGCAGAGCCGCCAGTGGCTGATGCCAAAGGAGATCGGCGTGGCGTGGAGCAGCACTCTGGTGTGTGGAGCTCAGCTGTCTCAGCAGCGGTCTGGAACCTGCCTCAGTTATATCTTGAAAGTGATGTGTACTCCGCCTTTCTGGGTCTTTTTGATAAATGTCTTGGCACCCTTGATGCCAAATCAGGAATTTGCCCAGGAGCCTATGTATGGACGGTGTCACTCTGCAGACACAGGCTACCCTGACCACCTGTGCACCTATCTTACGTGTGTCTCCTTGCCAGATGTGTTTACTCTGACTCAGGTAATTTCCCCTTGAAACAATGTGTCATGGCTGATAGCCATTTTTGATGACAAACGTGATTCCGCCTTGTTTTATGCTACCTTAATCAGTCCTATGCTATTTTATTGGCCCTGCTCTCCACACTTCTCACAAAATAACGAAAGGAAATCACGGCCAAGGCGCAACAGGACTCAGGAACCCGTGCCCAGCCAGGGCCCAGTTCTGGCCAATTCCCTTGAGCCCGCCTGAGCCACGCCCAGCGCCAAGGTTGAGGGATACAAGGGCGGAACTACAACTCCCAGCCAGCCGCGCATTCCCGTCCCCAGTCTCCGCAGCTCCGCCCATCCTAGTCTCCATTGGCCGTGGGCTTGCGGGTGGGGAATTAGATAGGAGGTGGCCACAGAGCTGCGGCAGGGGTTTGTACCCTCCTCGGCTTCCGTAGAGGAAGTCGCGGGGACTTGTATTTGAGGTTTTGGTGCTTCCCCCTTCCCCTTCCCCGGGGTCCGGCGGTGACATTGCACCGCGCCCCTTACGGGGTCGCGTCGCCACCCCACGCGGACTCTCTAGCTGGCGCGATCCTCCCATCCGCATCCCTTGGCCAGGCTTCCACTCCGCCCCCAGCTGCCAAGCGATGGGGGCCGCAGTGTTTTTCGGATGCACTTTTGTCGCTTTTGGCCCGGCCTTTGCGCTTTTCTTGATCACTGTGGCCGGGGACCCGCTTCGTGTCATCATCCTGGTCGCAGGGTGAGTAGGGGTCGGAGAGACTTAGGAGGGCGCCGAAGAGAGAAATCCAGAAGGGACTGGAGGAACTGGGGCGATTCTGGGAGCCTGAGTTGGAGGAGACAAGTCGGAGGTGAAGATTGGAAAGGGCTGTGTCAGTCGGGGGTTTGGGTGATTTCCCATTTTCCGAGGCTGGTTTCCGCCTTCCAGGGATCGCACAGATTCCTTCTATACTTCTTCCGGCGACGTCAGAGGAGGCCCAAGGCCAGGACTCGGGAGGGGGCTATGGTGACTTCGGGCGGCCCTAAGGGAGGATCCAGGAATGGATAGCTCGCCCTACTGTGCTCGTACACTCTGTCATTGCTTTGCAAACTCTTTAATCAATGTCTACCCTATCCCCTGCGTCCGGAACCCTGTAGATCCCCTTGGTGGAAACACCTATCTTATCTGCTCCTTGTCACCCTGACCATCGGGAAGTTTAACTTCCACGTTTCATGCTGCAGCCTTGGTTGATTCCTCTCCTTGATTTCTCCAGCTGTTTCTACCTTTGCTTATCTAATTGCCCCTGTTTTTCCACAGGGCATTTTTCTGGCTGGTCTCTCTGCTCTTGGCCTCTGTGGTCTGGTTTATCTTGGTCCATGTAACCGATTCGTCAGATGCCCGGCTCCAGTATGGCCTCCTGATATTTGGTGCTGCGGTCTCCGTCCTTCTACAGGAGGTGTTCCGCTTTGCCTACTACAAGCTGCTTAAGTAAGAAGATGGATGTTCTGGAGGGGAGAAAATTGCGCTATAAGAAGTGGGGCAGCCCCTGGGTGGTGGTTTGGAAAAGGAGGCACTAAGGGAGGATATTAGAGGGAAAGGAGTATTCCTGCTTTCCCTCATGTTTCCCCTACCCCACCTCACCCCACCTCACCCCAGGAAGGCAGATGAGGGGTTAGCATCGCTGAGTGAGGACGGAAGATCACCCATCTCCATCCGCCAGATGGCCTATGGTGAGCCAAGGGAGAGGGACTGGAGGTGGGTGTTGGACACCCGCCTCTCCCAGGGAAGTCTGTAAACATCCACATATTCGAAGCGGCTACTTGTTTCTTTCATATCTGACTTCCAAGGAGAGGTGGTCTGGAGGGAGAGTAGGTGTGGGGGAATCGTGACTGGGAATGGGGAGGAATCATTGGTAATCAGGCTATAGTGACCTCTGACATTGATGAGACCCTCCCTCCCCCCAGTTTCTGGTCTTTCCTTCGGTATCATCAGTGGTGTCTTCTCTGTTATCAATATTTTGGCTGATGCACTTGGGCCAGGTGTGGTTGGGATCCATGGAGATTCACCCTATTACTTCCTGACCTCAGGTAAGATCCACTTTCTGTCTTGCCTTCCTGCCCTACTCGTCCCTGGCCCTGGTGTTATTTATTGGCCTGCCCTGGGAGACATCCATGGCTTAACATCTTAGGAGCCTCGGAGAAGGTGAGGGCTTTATCTCCTCCCCATCTCTCTCCCTGCAGCTTTTCTGACAGCAGCCATCATCCTGCTCCATACCTTTTGGGGAGTCGTGTTCTTTGATGCCTGTGAGAGGAGACGGTACTGGACTTTGGGCCTGGTAGTTGGGAGTCACCTACTGACATCAGGACTGGTAAGTCGGGGATAGGGGCCTGAGTCAGAAAATAATTTAATGGTGAGTTGGAAGGAAGGGAAATAGATCTTCACTTCTTAACATTTTAAGACTTTCTGTGGGAGAAGGCAGAAAGGCAAGTCTTTAGAGGTCTTCTCACCTCAGCTTCAATTGTGTAACCTGTGGGGATGCTCTGGGAAGGAGTTTGAATGGATTGGTCGAACTGTAATGCAGACGGTCTGAGATAAGCAGGAGTGGCAGACACCTCTGAGGAAGCTGAAAATCAGAAGTCCCTTTAACCTCAAGATGTTGGTGCTCTGAAGGGAAGCACTGGGGGATTTGAGTAAGAAAGCTGGGGAAGGTTTGGGTCAAAGGCACAGAAGACATGGGGATTAGGCAGAGGGAGAATCTAACCTCTTTTCTACTGTTATTCCCATCCCCAGACATTCCTGAACCCATGGTACGAGGCCAGCCTGCTGCCCATCTATGCAGTCACTGTCTCCATGGGGCTCTGGGCCTTCATTACAGCTGGAGGGTCCCTCCGAAGTATCCAGCGCAGCCTCTCGTGTAAGGACTGACCACTTGGACTGATCACCTGACAGACCCCACCTGTCTGCCCACTGCCCATGACTGAGCCCAGCCCCAGCCAGGGTCCATTGTTCACCATTCTCTGTCTCCTCGTCGGTCGGTCTGTCCCACCACCTTCAGGGTTTTGCTTTGTCCACCGGTGACCTTTAGGCTTTACCAGGAGCAGCCTGGGTTCAGCCAGTCAGTGACTGGTGGGTTTGATTCTGCACTTATCCCCACCATCTGGGGACCCCCTTGTTATCCAGGACTTTCCATGTGTCAGTGCTCTGCTTTCGCCCTGCCCAAGACTCACCTCCCTTCCCCTCTGCAGGCCGACGGCAGGAGGACAGTCAGGTGATGGTGTATTCTGCCCTGCGCATCCCACCCGAGGATTGAGGGAACCTCGGGGGGACCCCTGTGCCTGGGGTGCTCCCTGATCTCCTCGCTCTGTATTTCTCCATCTCCAGTTCTGGACAGTGCAGGTTGCCAAGAAAAGGGGCCTAGCTTAGCTGTTGCCATGAAGATGAAATTAATGGAAGTCAAGGGTAGATGAGCTCTGAGTTTCCCAGTACCCCCTCGCCAGACTGGACATCTTGGTCTTTTTCTCAGGTCCGAGGGGAACCATTTTTGGTGTGACAAAGACCCAAAACTGCCTTTTTCTTTTGTTTGTTTCTTTTCTTTTTCCTTTTCCTTTTCTTTCTTTCTTTTCTTTTCTTTTCTTTTCTTTTCTTTTCTTTCCTTTTTTTTGAGAGGAGGAGAGAGGAGGTATGTTGGACTTCTAACCTCCTTGAACTATATTTTCCCCTCCTCAAATTGCTCCTTATGCTTGGGCTCCTCCTGTCTCTCCCCCTTTCCGCATTGGCCTAGGCCTTGAGAGAAAGGAAGGAAGTGCATGTTTGGGAACTGGTGTAACTGGAACTGATGTTTTAACCTCCTTGACCACCAGCACCCCTCCTCTCCCCAAGGTGAAGTGGAGGGTGCTGCGGTGGACTGGCCCACTCTAGAGCTGCAGTGCCACTGGAGGAGTCAGTCCACTGTGACATCGCAGGGAAGGAGGGCAGATTTTTTTTCTAGTTTTTAATTTGGAGTGTGTGTGTGTGGGGGGGGTGAGGTGGGGAGGTTTTCTATAAACTGTATCATTTTCTGCTGAGGATGGCATGTCCCATCCTTTTATTCAAGGTGATTGTGATTTTGACTAATAAAAAGGACTTTATAATTGTAGGGGAATGTGCCTTTTAAGGAAAGGGATAACATGTTAGTTGAGATTTCTGTCCTCATGTCTCCTGTCCAAATGTCTTCCTAATTTGGCACCTCTGATCCCTTCCTAGCCGAGGTCTGGTGGTGTAACATGTCAGAAACTTTTGGTTAAGCATTTTCCAGGATCTTCCCTTCCAGGATTGGGGTAAAAGAAGTTGCTCACCCATTCTTTTTCTCTAGCCTTTGCCCGCCTCTGCCACCTGAGGAATTAAGGAACTCTCCCACTCGCAAAAACCCGAAAGGTAAAGCCAAATGTGGGTCGGAAACTTTAATTTCCAAATATATTGAGCAAAAATACAACCCCCCAGAAAGCAACTCTTTTTCCTAAGGGGATATCTTGCCCATATCTAGGCAAAGGGACATAAAGGAGAGGGGGCGGGGGACTTTGGGGCACATTCCCAACTTCCTCTACAATTAAGCACAGTCTGCATTATCCATGGAGGGGGTTCCTGATTTCCTGTGTGTTTTGAGAGACTGAGGGCTCAGTTGTTCTTCCTTGAATGAGAACCTGTCCATGACTGGAGGAAGGAGAGGGTCTGTCTGCTACTTCTACAGCATTCATGGTTAGTCTGTGCCCCTCATTCTGGAAACTCCCTGACGGTTGTGATGGGAAGGCACGCGTGATGTCTGAGAGGGTCTATGCCTCGGTGACTTGCGCTGAGGTGAAGGCCACACTCTTTTGGTTTCCCAGCACCTTCTTCCTGGAAGGGGGAATGGTTCATGGGCATGACTGTTGGTGTTCTAGGTGAGACAACTGAGGAGAATAGGAGAATGCCTTTCAGTAGAAAAGAAGGGACTAGAGGAATGGGAAGTAGGACCTCACCGAATCTTCCTGGCGATGAGGTAAACAGCCAGCAGGAGGCAGAGACAGCCAACCAAGATTCCCACCCCTAGGCTGAGCATTTCACCTGGGAGAGAAAGATGGAAGGTGGCAGCCTAGGACTAATGTGGATATTGAGACCTTCCCTTGCTCAGTGAGGAGCTGCCCACCGTCACCACTCCCCTGCCCCCGCAAACCTGGGTAGGGCTGTCTTACCTGTGGTATACGAGGATTCTGCTGTAAGGAAGAAAGCTTGGGTCAGTGGCACTTCAGATCCCCATCCCAGCTGGGAGCAGCACACTGTGCCTCCAGACCTGGGGAAGTCACCTGGCTACTCAAGGTTGGGGACTGGTCCCCAGTCCAAGTGAGTCCTGGAAACCCTTACCCACTTAAGCCTTCTTTTCCTCCCCAGGGGCTCCCTAGTTCCTGCTGTTGAGACCCGCAGTTTTTCATCTTCTTTTCTGAGCCTTATATAGTTACCTTGGATGAAAGAAGCAAAGACCGTTCGCTGATTGAGAGGTTGGGGGACTCGGTAGTTCTGTACCAGGAGCTTAGAGGTCTCCTCTGTAGAGAACAATGTCTCCTGAAGGTTTTCCAGCTAGAAGAGTGCGATTAGAGAAGTGTCACTTAGGAGTGGGAAAGGGTCTGGGGCTACAGCTACACCTCTGATGCCTCACCTGTCCACCACTCACCTGTTCCATTGAAATCTGGGCCCTTCTGCTGAAGACTGTCCAGAGCACACTCTGGTAACAGGGGGGCGTGGTGAGTGAGCCGTTGTAACGGAAGAAGTGTGCCAGCACTGGGGGGAGCAGCTCTCTCACGTTGAAGGGAGGCACTGAGGTATTCTGATCTGCGGGGGACGGGGAAGGGAGCAGACCAGGATCACCTTCCTCTCATTGCACCCTAGCTTACCAAGACAGGGCTCCCAGAAGCGAAACTCCTGGCCCGTAACTTCCTCATCCCAGGCCTCTTAGTGTTTTGTTTCATTTCGTTTTGTTTTTGAGGGGGAGAAGTTTCCCTGAAGTCTAACCTGACTTTGTCTCAGGATAGATTTTTAGGGCTCACCTTTGTACCTGATTTCATGCAAGTGACTCAGAATGTGTTCATAAGCTGGATTCTTAGTCTCACCCACCTGGAAGGGAAGGAAGGAAAGAGAGTTTGGCATGAGTCCATGTTTGGAGTAAGACAATCATACAGAGAATAAATGGTCAGTGGTTGCTGACTCACCTTGGGAGGGAGACCAACAAGAGACATGGGCAGAATAGGACTGAGGGAAGCAGAGGGAGTGAAGAGAGGCCTAGGAGGAAGTGGGGGCCACTAACCTCAATGAGGATGCCCAGCACGGCCAGGCCCTGAGGCATCTGAGCAGCCTCGCTCAAGCTGTTATAGGTATCGGAATCATAATGTACGATGTGGAGCTGAGGGGAGAGGTCACTGAATCAGTTAATGTTTCTCCACTATGCCCTCCCAAAGGCTTTGACCTTGGCCACCACCGCCACCATCAGCATGCCCTAAACATGTCCCACAAGGGCTGGCGTTATTCTCCAAGTATGACTTCCCAGTTTCCAGATCCTCCTTTTCCCTAGCACCAACCATGCCTGTCCCTGTGTCCTAGCCTAATCTTTGCTCCCTGGTACCTCTGCAGCAGTGGCTTCGCTGTTTATCTGGTGCTCTGACCCCTTCGGGGATCCTTTCTGGCCCCAGTGCAGGTGGAGCTGGGCAGCTACGTATTTCCGGGGAAGTCCCTCCAGATGCAGGGTAGGGGGCAGAGAGAGTTGCACTGTGAGGAAAAGAGACCAAGCTAGGGTTGGTGGAGGAATGTGGACATATCCCCACCCCTGGGTTGCCACCAATTCTTGGGAGACTTGGCCATAGCCTTTTCAGTCTTCTTCCACCAGCAGCATCCAATTCTTCCCATAGGCTACTGCTTTTCTAACACATTTTTCTCAGTGGAGATCAAGCTGATGCTATTATACGAATCCACCTGTAGAGCTTGGTCATAGACATTGAGTTCCCACTCTTGGCTACAGGAGCCTCATCCCCGTTCTAACACCTGCAGAGCTATTGAGGGAGCCTTGTCAGAGCTCAGAAGTTAGGAGAATGTTTCCTCCCCCTGACTGTTAGGTTGCAACTGAAGCTTTTATCTCCTTAGGGCCTGGGCATTTTACCTGTGTGGCCATTATTGCGCAGCTCCAAAGGCTTGGTGCCAGGCCGGTCATATCCGTGGGGCTGCAGGGGGAGCAACTCCGGGTCAAAAGTCACACTGTCTGTCTGGATATTGATGGGGGACTGGGCATTGCTTCCACACTCAGGGTAAGAGGCTGGCCAATGGTGTTGACCATGTGGGCCTGGTGGGGGTTACCACAGACATTTGTCCTGCCCTCCAGCCCCAGCCACCCTTCAGCAACCCCCCACCACGTTATAGGTCTGTGTGGAAGAGGAGAAGTGCATTTTCCTTGCACCTGACTTGAGACCCGAGTCGTGTAGGCCTGGGTGAGGTAGGAGGCCCTGCTGGACCTGATGCTTTGGTTCCCTCCAGCTGCCCCAAGGCAGTGATGGTTCCCCAGCTTTCCTGATATATGGGGGATAGTGGCTTTTACTTACCTGTGTTCCGAGGACAAGAATGCTGAAGGAGAGCAAGAGGGGCTAGATAGAGCACCTGCATACCCAGCAAGGGCGGATCAGAGCAGGAGCAGAAACACCAGGAAATAAAATGATCCCAAGAGGAAGGGGCTCGGGGGCGCCCTGCTAAGCGGCCTTGGTGTTCAGATCTGACTTTCCCTGTTTGCTTTTTGCTCTCACCCTGGACCTTGTATTGACTCTGGAATTCAGTTAAGTTATTAGTCAGCAGTTCAAAGGAATTGAGTTCCATCTCCAGCAGGATCACAAACTATCCTGCCAGCCTCTCCCTCACCTCTGATCTCAAGTTCTGTCCCAATTCCAGATGCATGTTGGGGGCAGAATTGATTTAGAATAGAAAGAGAGCTAGGAAGTGACCTGGCAGCTAAGCTCATGGTTCATTTTCCCCACCCAATTTCCTTTCCACTCCAACTCCCTCATCTCACAAACTGAGGACACAACTGGCTTTTCTGTGTCAGAAGGTGCGGGATTTGAAGGTTAAAACAGGGTCTAGGAGTCACATATGCAAAGTCTAGGGCATGGGAAGGTGGGGAAGGGAAGGAGCTAGGGCAAGAAGCTAAAGGAAACCATACAATATAAATCTTCCTGCCAGGTGAAGAGGTCCCAGTGTGAAAGGGGTGTAGGTAGGCGTTGGGTTCAGCTCTCACCCTCATATGTCCAGTGTTGACCTGCAAAGCAGAGTAATTTGAGTTACAGCCAGCGCAGCCTGGGGCAGGGCCCTCCCCTGGGCACTCCGCACGGCTCCACCTCCCTCCTGCTCTGCTCTTTCTCCTCCCTCTGCTCCAGCACTTCCCAAAGGAAGCCCTGAAACTGGACACCTCGGTGGAAAGGTCCGGGGTCTATTTAAAATAACCAGCCTGGCCTTGCTTGTGCGTGCTGTGTAAAGGGGGAGGAGAAATGAAAAGAGATAAAGCTTTTTTTTTAAAGAGACTAAAATTAACCTGATCCAAATGTGCTGTCCGCCCAGCCCTCACTTAGCCTGTGCCAAGGCAATCTAGCACTTAGAAGGTTGGGGTGAGGTAAGGATGTGGGCAGGGGTTTGGAGGAAAGAGATGAACAAGGGAGGGGGAAGAAGGCGGGGAGGTTGTTAATGAGGGCCGAGGGGCAGTTATTCCTTTGCTTTGAAGCATTGCAGGAATCAAAGCCCTGAGCTGGAAGTGAACATTTAACTTCCTCTGTCCCCAGTAACTCTAAGGGAAGATTTCCCCATCACCAAGAGCCTCTGCTCCCTGGGTTCCCAGATGGCAAGGGATGGTGGGAGTCAGGCCAGGGTCCACTCTCCATTGAGGGTGGTGGGTGGGCACAAGCAGCCAGCCTGGCAGGGACAGGATGAAAGTGAAGCATTGTGTGTGGAAAAGAGTTGCCAGCTGGGTCACGTGCCAGGCTCTCGGGCAGCCCTGTCTGGGGCTGAAGGGCAGAGGGTCTGCTGGTCCAGCCCTCACCGGGGCCAAACTGCTTCGAAAAGGTTTACTCAAATTGCTAGAAACTTTGGAGAAAAAATCCTAAATTCCTTCCTCTCTCTCTCTGATTCCCTTAAATTCCTCAGACTTCCAAGATATCGTTGATCTCAATCTTGGGCTCTTCCACTAGCCCAGTGACTGTCAACCTTTTTCATCTCATGGCACACATAAACTAATTACTGAAATTCTGCGGCACACCAAAAATATATTTTTTGCCAATCTGACAAAAAATAGATATAATTTTGATTCATTCACACCAATGGCTGTTGTTGTGTTGGCTGTTGTCATTTTTTTTTATTTGACAATCTAAGGGAAAAGAGGTCAATGCCCCTGACTAAATAGTCCTGTATTGCATGTTTTAAAATGTTTTTGGTGGCACAGTTGTTGAAAAAACAGGCCCATCCCTTGGTTCAGGCGGTGGTGAAAAGCGGCCCAAGAGGCTGGAGGCAGCCTCCTGTTGACCAGGGCAGCGGGGCACCCCAACTTGAATCCCTGGTTCTGCGCAGGGATAGCCTTGCCCTTCCCCCTCCACCAAATCCTCGACACACTAATTTTATATCTCTTCTTGGGGACTCTTTCCCTACTGTTTTCTTTTTTCCTCAGATGCAATTTGCAGCTCTCCATTTGGTGCCCCCGTCATCCTCTCTGCGTTCCACTTCTGCTCTCTAGACAACCCCCTTCACCCTGTTCTTCCAACAAATCTTAATCACACACCTACTGTGTGCTGGATACTGCACGAGGCACAGGAAACACAAAAATGAGGGATGGGGTCCTGGGAATGCTCCGGAAGCACCTCAGCCTGGCCTCCCAAGAGTCCCTTCTCATCTCCTGGAAGCTCCTGAAAGTCCCTTGCAAACTGTAAGGGGTCCAACAGTGTTAAATATTATCGCTACTGCTTTCAGGGAAACAGTGGGAAATTAGTCATTCCATAGACTCAAAGGGAGCCTTGGCCATGGTGCTCGTAGTCGGGGATCAGGGTTTGAGCTAGGCCAGTGGCAGAGGGTTTGCGTCTCCCTGCCATCAGTCCTTTATTGTCTCACTCCAGGGCTCTTTGGCTCCCTAATTGGAGGAGTTAGTAAATAAAGGAGGCCAGGAGGGCTGCCTGGGACTAGGACAGTGGGGGAAAGAGCTCTGGAGGGGATCTGTAGCTGGCACAGAGATCCTGGAGCGTGTGTGTGTGCGCATCCTGGCCCTCCCACCCTCAGCCCCAGCTTTCCCCCACCCTCACTAACAGTAGGGCTGGAAAGACAAGGGCAAGAGAAGGAAAGTGGTCTCCGCACCCCACTGCTTTTCTATCTCCTAGGCTTCCTTTTACACTCCACCCCCCACCACCTTAAGCTTGCATAACGACATGTGGATATCAGCACAGACAGACACACAGACATTCAGATGAACCTACCCCCGAATGCAGCCATGATCCAAGTCACCTCCAGCAGGAGCGTGAGGAACATCATGGTGTCCTCGGAAGGAGAACAAGGTACGGGGTTTGGAGACTAGAGGACTGGGGCAGAGATAGAGAGAGAGGGAGAATCTTGAAGTTGAATGTATGTATCTCTTTTTCTCTTTCTGTCTTCGTGTCTCTGTGCTTCTAGGGCAGTTGTTTTTCAGCAGGGTACCGTGGGTTTTGGGGTCCCCAGGACAAATCTTGCTGCTTTCTCTCTTCTATCTCCTTCTGCAGTCTTCACTCTACTTGCTGGCCAGCGACTTCACAATTGCCTCCTGCTTTTAAGGTGGCTCTGGACGGGTGTACGTGGGGAGGGGGGGCTGCTGGGTTGCGGGCCAACAGCTCCTTAAATAGCCAATTAGGTATGCAGGATGGCCCTGCTCAGAGCCCCAGCACGCAGCGGGTTTCACGGGAGTCCTGGCCCTGGCTCAGGAGCCCAGCTGGGGTGAGCTCTTCCTTCCTCTGCTTTTCACACAGACACTGTTCTGACGGGTGTCCCCTGGAGCGGGAGAGAGCAGGGAAGGAGGGCTTTGGGGTCCAATCCAGCCCTTTCAGGGGGACACTGGGTTCTCATTCCCCCGCTGGCTCCTCTGAGGAACGACTCGCCGGGTGGTTTGGGGCAGGTGGTGGGATGATCTGTTCCCAATCTCCTGTAGAATTTGAGCTGCTCTGGAATAGGAAGAGTCCAGAGTTTGGAGACAGGTAATAAGGAGGAGTTGGGAGAGTCACGGTAGGAAGTCAAGGACTAAAACCTGGGTTGTGGAAAATAAAGGAGAAGCAAGGCGAAGAGAACTTGTCTGGAGTGCCTGTCACCACCCCCTTCCCACGGTGAGGCCTGGTCCACGTGCTTGTGTGGCCTTGGTGGGGGGATGGTTTTGTTTGTTGTATAAAGCCCATTTGTGTGTCCAGTGGGGGAGGGGCTGCAGCAGCACCATGGAGAGACAGCGGCTCCAACTGCCAGACCCAGCCACCTCCCTCCCCAGGGAGTCCAGATCTAGGGCGGCTTTTGTCATTGAAAAGGACACTAACCCCTGGCAGGGAGACCAGGGCAGGAGGAGAGATGGGGAAACCTTAGAAACAATCACTACCATCATCAAAAAAGGCGGGCTCCGGAGAAAGACGGGGGAGGGAGGGGGGAGGGAGAGAGAGAGACTGACTGACGGTATGGTCCAATTGGAAGAGGGACCCAGGGTCTTCCCTCCTGCCCAACAAAGGACTGAGCAGGACCTGTGGGACTAAGTAAAATCTGCCCCTAGGGAGCTGGACGAGCTGGGCTGTGTCAGGAATGTGGGCTGCTGCTTGCTCACCCACGGGACTGGAAATCCCGATCGGAATGTACATCCTAAATCCCTCATTAGAGAATGTGAAACCCACAGATAATTTCAGACCAGACATCGAAATCTCTTTCTCCACCAGACACCAGCCGGGAGGATGCTCCCCGTTTGAGCTCCCCTCTGCCTTCCTTGCTCCTGCTAAGTAGCAATAAACAGCCAAAACAAAGGGAGCAGAAGCTAAATATGGGAGAGGGGTAACAGCCAAATGAACAGAATTCTGCATGTGCAGGCTCATCAACGCCTGCAGAGGAAGGAGCCCTCCATGCCTTTCTGTGGCTGATCTGCAAAGCAAAGCCACTTTGCAGATATCATTCCCTTTTTAATTCTCATCACCCTCTGAATTATTTTTCCCTTACAGGAAAGTTTTTTTTTTTTTTTTTTAAATCCTCACCTGAGGACATGCCTACTGACTTTAGAGAGAGGGGAAGGGAAGGAAGAGAGAGGGAGAGAAGCATTGATGTGAGAGAGAAACATTGATTGGTTGCCTCAAGTACAACCCCGACCAGGGACAGAACTGCAACCCAGGCCTGTGCCCTCCTCACCAGGAATGGAACCCATGACCTTTCAGTTTACCGGACGACACTCCAACCAACTTAGCCGCACTGACCACGGCCCTTAGAGGAAAGTTTTGTTTGAGGTTTCCCTGAAGTCTCCACGCATCCCATCTAAGAAAAATGAATGGTAAAGTGTAAATTAGACTTCCTTGAATGAGGATAGTTATCACAGAGAAACAGGAAAAAAAAAAAGAAAAGGAAAGAAAGAAAGCAGAGACATCTCGAACAGGGTACAAAGAAGGAGCCTGAAGAGAATGACCTCAGAGTTCCCAGGGAGAACCTGGGGCTGTGATTCGATCTCTCACGGCAGGTGGTGTGTCTTGCCAGGCGCCACCTTCTGGTTGTCTGTGAACTTTCTAGTTTAAAAAATTTTAATTTAAAATGTTTTGTATGTGATCCCTCCTGGGAGGTGTTTCACTGCTGGTGGGCTTTGGAATTTTTGTCTCCACAATTGACCATTGTTTCACAAAGATGTCTTAGCCCCAACTCAGCACTTTCCCACTTCCGAGTGCACAGCCCCTCTAGGCCCTCGTGCATCCCGAAAGAACAAAGGCCCTGGTTTCTTGAAGAGAAGGGAGACAAAGCACCGTCCTCAAGAGACTTGCCTTTATTTTGATCGTTGGCCCTACTGTGGATATTTCTGGTGTCACCAGGCTCATAGGTGTCGAGAGGAGCGTTATATGTTCAAAAAGAAAGAAAGCCCCCCCCACCCCCTTAGTTGGTACTTAAACTCTATACTTTTGTTTTAATCCCTGCTTCTCTCATTCCCATGCCTTACTCATGGTTTAGTTTAAAAGCCTACAAAAACCAAGGCGCTTCACTGCCTTCTGGCGCCATCTCCTGTTCTTTCGAAGGTAGTGAAATGTGAATAGGTCAAAATCAAGTGTCCAAGTGCGGTGACTTTCTGGTTTGCTTTTTTGTGAAAGGTCCTTTTTAAAAGGATATTTAAACTCACTAAATATCCCAAATAGTCTAAAAACACTTTACAGGAAACCGCCAAGTTCTCTGAGTTTGTATGGGGAATATATGAGTTCAGTGAGGAAGGGAGACAGATCAAAAGGAAAGAAGAATGGTCAATACAGGAACTTACTCAAGCAATACAAGTGGTAACTAATTGCTGAGAAGAAAGAATCAATGAGGAGACAGACGGAATTTGATTTCCTAAAAGTGCAAGCAACTTTGTGCCATGAAGTAATATAGACCCAGAGATAGTCTAACTTGATAATCACATTTATTATCACACACTTGTCTAACACACTGGTAACTGAAGTCCCTTAAGTGAACACAAAAGCTTTCAAGAATTAAAGTCAAGGTAAGGCCCTTGAGGGAGGGGGTGGTCAGAACTCTTTGGATCACTTTCTCCGTTTTCCAGTTCACATTGCAGGACTGATGCAGTATGAAAGTTTTGTAGACAGAGGACAGGTAAGAATTTGTGTTCTGAAATGTTGCAACTTTAACTAAAAAGGAGTAATTTTGTGTCACGCATTGATTCCATGCCCAGAACACTGCCTGGTACACAAATATTTGCTGATTGAATGAATGAATCTAGTCATTGGGACATTTATTTACTTTCTTTCTACCTTTGGTATTTCGCAGAATTTTAAACCAGAGGGGTCCTCAGGCATCATTCCAACTTCCTTGTTTACCTTGTAAAGACAGTTTTGAGGGATTTAGGGGATTTTCCTGTGGTTTGTCATAGAGTTGCTAAGCTGAACCAGAGAGGACACAGGTGCCACCGAACTTTCAGAAGGAAGTTCACCACTGCTTCTTAAACGTCACTGTGTATCAGAGTCATCTGGAAAGCTTATTAGAATACCGATTTCTGGGGCTTTCCCTTCCACAGTCTCTGATTTCTTAGGTTTGGGGTAGGTCCAGAGACTTGAATTTTTAGCAGGTTGCAAGGTGATGCTAAGGCTACTGGTCTGAGGGACCACATGAGAATAAATGCCCTACACCAACTGGAGAAACAGAGGCAGTAAGGCGTTGCCATTCTTCGCAGGGATTCCAGCCACCTGGAATTGTTCTTTGCAAATCACTTTTGCAGAAGTTAGCAACAATACCTTCGTTAGTTACAAATATGTATGGAGTACTTCTAGGTACTAGCCACCATGCCAGACCCAAGAAATAAAAAATGGGTAAGCCATACCCCCTGCCCTCAGGAACTTCACAGTCTCTTAGCGGATGCAGATACCTTACCTGATTACTGGAGTACAATGGTGAGTTCTAAACAGTGGTAGAACAAAGTGTTTATGTGAACCAAGGCAGGTGGACAATTAGCAGTGAGATTTTCTTTACCTAATGTCAACAGTCTTTCCACAGGATGGGAGTATAACCAGATCCTATAGTTATATGTAAGAACATAAAAATTGCCACTCCAAGGAAGGCAGACTCACGCTTCACTGTCTTTGAGGGTGACACCAAACAGATTTGACATCAAAACAGGATTCTTCTTAAATATAGTTAATAAATTGCTTCTTTTGCAAGAAGGAAGGAAAAAGGATGTCATGGTGCCCTGGAATTGTAATTACTTGTTCCATCTGCTCTGGTGGCCACCTAATTCTACCTGTCTCCCCCCTTTGCTTCTTATTCCCTACTACTCATCTAACACAAGTGATGGTTGTTTACCAGCCCAAGCAAAAGACATTTACACTTCCACCATTAACCTTTGATGGTTTAAAGGTTTTAAATAAAGAAAATTTTTTCTTTGTTTTGGAAAAAACTTCATGTCTGAGTCACTATAGGAAAAGAAATTAGAGGATACGCCAAAGTCTTGTGACGATGGGTAGCTTATTACTGGTTTAAATCATCTCCCAAATAATAAGTCTGATCTCGGATCAGGTTGTGACCAATGATTTGGATTTCTTTGAAATCTTATTTCATTGACATTTTGCTCTCAAAATATCTGTACATTTTTCAAAAGGATGTGAGTCTTGAAAGGTAAAGTGACTTGGCTGAGGTAACGTAGAAATATTAATAGAACAGAGAATCAGGCTCTGACCAACCCCTCACCCAAAACATATTAAAATACTTAAAAAACACCAATTTCAAAGAAAATAGAGGGCATTTCTGGCTCAGTTAATTCCCCATAGTAGTTGAGGAGGCATTGCTCTGAGGAGGAAATCCAAATACAAAAACTAATAAACCTTCCTTAAAGCCTCAAGTCATTTCTAAGGCAACATCTGTAAAAGTGAAATGCAGTTATTAATGAGTTCACAGACCCTGCATTCTCCCCATCGTTCTATCATATAACTTGCTTGTTGTTTCATGTATCATATATATTTTATTTAAGTAGCACTATCACAGGTTGTTTATAAATCCATGCACTTTGGGAAGAGTTGATCTTTTTGCTCCTTTTTAAAAATAATGTAAAAGAAACAGTTCTTGAAGTTGGTTCCAGAACAGTCAATAACATCACATCTTGGCAATGGCTTGTCACTTTTCCTCTTAAATATAATTCTTAAATTATAGAAGTTGTACCTGATTAGTTTAGAGCAAATAGAAGATTTAAAAAAATAGCATCACTCAAAATTTTCGCAATTAGAGATAACCACTGTTAACACTCTGATATCTTACAAACTTTTTTCTATGAAGCTACATCTAAATGCATACATTTTGTGTTTATAAATAATGTAATTTTTTTACAAAAATAGGACCATACTATAAACATAATTGGACTATCACCTTTTTTTCTAATGCTATTTTGTGAACATTCTTTTATGTCAAAAATATAAATCCCTGTCATAAATTAAAACTGCATAGCATTACATAGAAGTAACATGATGTATTTAACCAATCCTCTGCCTTTGGATATTTAGATCCCCCCCACCCCAGTTTTCACTTATGGCAAACAATACTTCAGTTAGAATATTCTTGTTCATATATATCTGCACACTTGTCCAATTGTTTCTTAGAAGTAGAGTTGCAAGAAAATATATATATAAAAAATATTTTTATTGAAAAAAAGTTCAAATTCATTCCTTGTTTTAAAAGTCAAGCTTATGGAGGTATACCTTACATTCAGTAAAATTCACCCTTTTTAGTGTACATTTCTATGAATTTTGATAAACGCACACAGTTGTGTACCCACCATCATAATCTAGACTAGAATGGTTCATCCCCGCTACCCGCGCCACCATAATTCCTGTGTTCCTCTTCCTAGTCAGCTTCCCTTCTCACACTCATCTTTTGGTCATGACTGAGCTGTTTACTGACCCTATAATTCTGCCTTTTCCAGAACATCTTATGTATTATATTGTACATACAATATGTGGCCCTTTGAGTCTGGCTTCTTTCACTTCACATTTGTTTACGTTGCGTATCAAAATTGGTTTCATTTTGTTGCTGAGTTTTTTCATTATTTAGATGTACCACAGTTTTTTTGTCTGCTTACCAGTTGAAGAACATGTGGGTTGTTTCTAGTTTTCGGCAACCATGAATAAAACAACCATAAACCTTTGATTACAGGTTTTTAAGTGAACTTACGTTTTTGTTGATTTTGAGTAAATACCTAGTAACTGGGTTGTATGGTGAGTGTATCTTTAACTTGGTAAAAATCTGCCAAATTGTTTTTCATAGTGATCATGTGCTTTTCATTCCCATCAGCAGGAGAGCTCCAGTTTCTCCAGCACTTGATATTGATAGTTACCAAAAAAAAAAAAAAAAAAGAAAGAAAGAAAGAAAGAAAAGAAAAAAAAGAGTAGCCATTTTAATAGGCATGTAGTGAAACCCCCTTTTGGTTTTAATTTGAGGTGTGCCCTTTCTTAGGGTTTTTCCTACGTTTATTGCCATGTTGTCCTCCATAAATGTTATGCTCTTTCAGTGGTATACACATGAGTTGTAAGTCTTTTCTCCTTTCTTTGGAGAGACAAACAGAGGACCCTACAATTGGTGTTCCACGACAAGGCAAAAATTCAGTATTTTTCACTTCCTTGCGACCTTTTAGCTATCACACAGAAATATCAATAAAATTAACTTGTATCATGGTTAAATTTCATACAATGAATCCTATTTTCTAATGGATTTTTCAGTATAAAATGAGAGATATGTTCATTTGAGGGAAATTTTGGCTTAAAGATGAGTAAAATCTGCATTAATGAATACAGTAAGCTGTTTAAGGACATATAAAGAGAGAATCTTAAAAGCCACAAGAGAAAAGAAGAGAGTTACGTATAAAGGAGTTCCCATAAGGCTATCAGATGATTTCTCAAAAGAAAAGTTGTAGGAGAGAAGGAGATGGCATGAAGTATTCAAAGTCATGAAAAGCAAAGACCTACATCCAAGATTATCCAGCAAAGCTATCATTTAGAATAAAAGGGCAGATAAAGTGCTTCCCAGATAAGGTAAACTTAAAAGAAGTTCATCATCACCAAACCCTTATTATATGAAATGTTAAAGGGACTTATCTAAGAAAAAGAACAAGATCAAAACTATGAACAGTAAACTGACAACAAACAACTATCAACAACTGAACCTTAAAAAATGAAACAAAACAAAAACAAACTAAGTGAACAGCTAGAACAGGAACAGAATCACAGAAATGGAGATCACATGGAGGGTTATCAGCGGGGAGGGGGGAGATGGGGGAAAAGGTACAGGGAATAAGAAGCATACTTTGTAGGTAAAAAATAGGGGGAGGTTAAGAATAGTGTAGGAAATGGAGAAGCCAAAGAACTTATACGTATGACCTCTGGACATGAACTAAGAGGAGGAATGCTGGAGGGAATGGGGGTACTGGCGGGAGACGGATAAAGGGGAGAAATACATGGGACAACTGTAATAGCATAATCAATAAAATATACTTAAAAATAAAAAATAAAAAAACTTTAAAATTTTTAATTGAATTTTTGTTGACATTGGTTAATAAAATTATATAGGTTTCAGATGTACAATTCTATAATACATCATCTGCGTATTGTGCTGTGTATTCACCCAAAATCAGTTGTCTTCCTGTCACCATTTATCAACCCCTTACCGTCTTCTACTTCCCCCCATCTCCTTAACCTCTGGTAATCACTATACTGTTGTCTGTATCTATGAGATTTTTTAAGTCCCTTCACTTTTTCACCCAGCCCTGCAATCCCACTTACTCTGACAGCTGTCAGTCTGTTCTCTGTATCTGTGAGTCCATTTCTATTTTGTTTGTTAGAGTTCAGATATAAGTGAAATCATGTGGTATTTGTCTTTCTCTTACTGGCTTATTTCACTTAGCGTAATATTCTCCAGGTCCATCTATTCTGTCACAAAAGGTAAGATTTCCTTCTTTTTTTACTGGTGAGTATTATTCCACTGTATAAAGGTACCACAGCTTTTTAATCCACTCATCTACTGATAGGTACGTGGGCTGCTTCCAGATCTTGGTTGTTGTAAATGATGCTACAATAAACATGAGGGTGCATCCCTGACCAGTGTGGCTTGGTTGGCTGGGCATCACCCTGAGAAGTGAAAGGTTACTGATTCAGTCCCTGGTCAGGGCACATGCCTGGGTTGCAGGTTGCCTGGTCAGGGTGCTTTTGATCGATGTTTCTCTCTCACGTCAATGTTTCTCTCCCTCTCTTTCTCCCTCCCTTCCACTCTCTCTAAACATAAATAAATAAAAATTTTAATTAAAAAATAAATAAACATAGGGATGCATGTATTTGTTTGAATTAGTGTTTTGTGTTTCTTTGGATATATTTCCAGAAGTGGAATTGCTGGGTCAGAAGGCAGTTCCATATTTAATTTTTGACACCAGTCTGCATTCCCTTCAACAGTGCATGAGGGTTTCCTTTTCTCCACATCTTAGCCAATACTTGATTTATTGATGATACTCATTCTGACAGGTGTGAGGTGGTATCTCATTGTGGTTTTAATTTGCATTTCTCTGATGATTAGGGACATTGAGTACCTTTTCATATGTTTATTGGCCATCTGTATGTCTTCTTTGGAGAAGTGCCTATTCAGGTCCTTTGCCCATTTTTTAATGGATTGTTTGTTTTTTTGATGTTAAGTTCTTTATAAATTTTGGATATTAATCCCTTATCAGATGTATCGTTGGTGAATATGTTCTCCCATTCAGGGGGTTGTGTTTTCATCTTGTTGATGGTTTCTTTTGCTGTGCAAAGACTTTTTAGTTTCATGTAGTGCCATTTGTTTAATTTATCTTTTGTTTCCCTTGCCAGAGGAAATATATCTGAAAAAATATTGCTATGAGAAATATCCAAGATTTTACTGCCTATATTTTCTTCTATGATTTTTGATTTTTTAAAGATTTTATTTATTTATTTTTAAAGAGAGGGGTAGGAAGGGAGAAAGAGGGGGGAAAGAAACATCAATATGTGGTTGCCTCTCACGGGGGGACCTGGTCGGCAACCCAGGCATGTGCTCTGACTGGGAATTGAACCCATGACCCTCTGGTTTGCAGGTCAGGGCTCAATCCACTGAGCTTCACCAGCCAGGGCAGATTTTTATGGTTCTGAGACTTACATTTAATTCTTTAATCCATTTTAAGTTTATTCTTGTGTATGGTATAAGAAGGTGATCTAATTTCATTTTTTGTACTTAACTGTCCAATTTTCCCAACACTATTTATTGGATAGACCATCTTTACCCCGGTATATGTTCTTACATCCTTTGTCACATATTAATTGACCATAAAGATGTGTGTTAGTCTCTGAGCTTTCTATTCTGTTCTGTTGATCTATATGTCTGTTTTTATGCTAGTACCTGCTCTTTTGGTAACTATGACCTTGTTGTATTGTCTGTTATCAGGTAGCATAATTTCTCCAACTTTGTTCTTCTTTCTCAAGATTGCTGTGGCTATTCAGGTTCTTTTGTGGTTTCATATATATTTTTGGAATACTTGTTTTAGGTCTGTGAAATACGCCATTGGTGTCTTGATATGAATTGCGTTAAATCTATAGATTGCTTTAGGTAGTACCGACTCCCTTCCTTCCTTCCTTCAATCCTTCTTTCCTTCCTTCCTTCCTCCCTGTGTTGTTCAAGTACAGTTGTCCCCATTTTCCAGCCACCACTTTCCCCTGCCCCACTCACCACCACCTCCCATCTTCAATCCTACCCTTCTTTGGCTTTGTCCGTGGGTCCTTTATACATGTTCCTTGACAACTCTTCCCCTTCTTTCCCCTGTTACCCCCCTCCTCCCTCCCCTCTGGTTACTACTGTATGTTTGTTCTTTATTTCAATGTCTCTGGTTATATTTTGCTTGCTCGTTTGTTTTGTTGATTAGGTTCCACTTATAGGTGAGATCATATGGTATTTGTCTTTCACCACCTGGCTTATTTCACTTAGCATAATGCTCCCCAGTTCCATCCATGCTGTCACGAAGGGTAGGAGCTCCTTCTTTCTGCTGGGTAGTATTCCATTGTGTAAATGTACCATAGCTTTTTGATCCGCTCATTTACTGATGGACACTTAGGTTGCTTCCAACACTTGGCTATTGTAAATTGAGCTGCTGTGAACATTGGGGTGTATAGGTTCTTTTGAATCGGTGTTTCAGAATTCTTAGGGTACAATCCCAGCAGTATAATTACCAGGTCAAAAGGCAGTTGCATTTTTAGTTTTTTGAGGAAATTACAGTATGGACGTTTTAACGATGTTAATTCTTCCTATCCATGAACATGCTATAAGCTTCCACTTATTTGTACCTTCTTCAGTTTCTTTCTTCAGTGTCATTAATTTTCTGAGTAGAGGTCTTTTACATCCTTGGTTAAATTTATTCCTAGTTTTTGGTATGTGTGTGTGTCTGTTTGTTTTTTTTTTTTTTTTTGATGCAATTGTAAATGGGATTGTTTTCTGTTTCCATTCTAGTAGTTCATTACTGGTATATAAAAAATGCAACTGATTTTTGGATATTTATTTTGTATCCTGCTACTTTACTGAATTTATTTATCAGTTCCAATGTTTCTTTTCTTTGTTTTTTTTGTTTTTTTGTGTGGAATCTTTAGCATTCTCTATATACAGTATCATGTCATCTACAAATAACGACAGTTTTGCTACTTCCTTTCCAGTTTGGAGACCTTTTATTTCTTCTTCTTGTCCGATTACTGTGGCTAGGACTTCCAGTACTGTGTTGAATAAGAGTGGTGAAAGTGGACATCCCTGACTTATTCATGATCTTAAGGGGAACATTTTTAGTTTTTAACTGTTGAGTGTGATGTTGGCTGTGGGTTTGTCATATATGATCTTTATTATGTTGAAGTATGCTCCTCCTATTTCCATTTTTCTGAGAGTTTTTACCATAAGTGGTGCTAGTTTTATCAAATGCCTTTTTTTCTCTATCTATTGGTATGATCATATGATTTTTATCCTTTATTTTGCTTATGTGGTATATCATGTTTATTGATTTACAGATATTGTACCCCATTTTGGCTGTCTCTTTGTGTTGGTTTCTATATATTAGGTAGGTCTGCTCTGCCTGCCAGGCTTATAGGGAGGCCTTTTGTAGTCGGTGTCCAGTAGGACCCAGTGGAGCAGTTTCCTTAACGGCCTGAGCTGGGTGCTCCAGGAATGTCCCTTGTGTGGGTTATGTGAACTCTCCTGTTGTTATTGAGTCTTGATTGCTATTGTCCCAGTTGTGTGTGGAAAGGACCCCCAGGCTGGCTGATTATGAGGATCAACCTCAACCACAGTGTATGAGCTGCTGTGCAGGTGTTGACCACAGAAAGTGGATTTCACCTCAGCAGAGTCCGGTGCCTGCCGAGATCTCTCTGGATATGCCACTCGTGAGGCTAATTGGGGCCTGCTCTGATGTTGTCTGAAGCCGGCTACTTAGGTTTGTCTGTTCTGGGGCTTCTTGGGAGAGACTCTGGTGCAAGTCAATGTCAGAGGCACCTTGTGGCTGGTCCTGGGCAGCCTGTTTGGAGCTACAAAGTGGTCTACAGTTTGCAGTTGCCTTTGCTAGGCCTTGGTGTATGTGGGAAGGACCAAGCTGTACCCCAAAGCTAGTTTCCTTCAGCACCAAGCTGGGGACAGGTCAGCAAGAGCCCCAAGGCACCTGGAGATCTTCCTTCACCTGCTGGCTGCCCGTCAGGCTCCTTCAGACCCTCCATTGGTACTGGAGTTGCATGAGGTAGATTCTCAGTGAGTCACTAGGTAGGGCAAGCGGCATTCACCAGAATGATACAGGTTCAAACACAGTGTCTGTGCTGGGTCTGGGGCCACTCAGCAAAAGCCCCAGGGTATACCAAGTCTAGCTGTCCCCTTCCAGGATCCTGCCAACCTTTATGGTGGGGCAGGGTCTCAGGGAATTGTCAGGGTGAGGCCAACAGTTATCAGGCCCAAACAGACCAATATTTGATCATGTGAAGGGAAGGCTCTGCACCGGTCAGCTGTGCAGGGGAAAATGGCCCCTGCCCTAAAGCCACAAAACTTAGTCTTCCCCAGATTCTGCTGTGAGCCAGATCTCAGCAGGGCTGGGGCTGCCTAGAGTTTGGAGGGCAGGGCTGCTGGGAGACTGGAGATTGGAGCCGGTGGATCTCTGGTGAGAGGGAGGAACCAGTCAGGTTCACAGGAAAGTGGGGGGAATGGCCACCACCCCAAAGCCACACAACTCAGTCACCGACACCCCCTGAATCTGCCCAGGCCTCTACACCTCAGCCCAGGCAGCTGACTCCTCAGCAGGTTGCAAGCTGTGCAGGGTGGAGCCATTGAATTTCCCCAGACTGATGCCATAAGGAGGGTAGTGCTCCACCCAAGAAAGATCACATCTGAGCTATGGGATAATGACAGTGCAGGAATCCTGGTGGCTGTTCCTTCAGCTCTTTCCTCAGAGCCACGAACCCCAGTCTCTCCTCGCGTGACTCTAGTCTGCTCTCTTGGAGCCTAGGGTGAGTGGCTATGAATGAGATTTTATTGGTTGGCCCTTTAAGAGGGTTTCTGTGTCTCTAGAAGACTACCGTCTCTCTCTGGCAGAAGCATCCCCACTGATTTTCACAGCCAGACATTATGTGGGCACCTCTTTCTGGCTCTGGTGCTCTGGGCTGAGGAGTCTGGTTTGGGGTTGATACCTCTTGTTCCTCAGGGGGAACCTTCACAGCTGAGATATCCTTCTGGAATCTCAGACACCTCTGGGTGGACTGGGAGTGGGGCCAGTCCTTTTTGCGTCTCCTTCCTACCAGTTTCAATATGACTTCTTCTGTAAATCCTTGATTATAAGACTTCTGCTCTGCCGGTCTTCAGTTGATATTCAGATTGATTTTTCTATATTTTTGTTGTAATTCCAGTTTGGTCCTGGGAGGAGATGAGTGTACCTTTTATGTACTCTGCTACCATCTTGGATCTCTTCCTCATATTATTATTATTTTTTTGATAATTTTGTTTTATGTGTCCTCTTTTTCTAAAACTTCTGTTAATTGTACTTTGAATCTTCTGGACTGATTTCTAATATCTTTAACTTTTTTCTTCTATTTTCCATCTTTTTGCATTTTGTTCTACTTTCAGGAGATTTCCTCAACTTTATTTGTCACTCCTTATATTGAATTAAGTTCTGCATTCATATTTTTATTTTTTATAAGATCTTTCTTCTATGAATATTTTTATAGCATTTTTTTTACCTTCATGAATGCATTATCTTTTATATTAATTTAGGCTCTCTTTAAAATTTTTTCTTCTGCTTCCTGCCCCATCTCTGTTTCCTCCAAGTTCTTTTTAAAACATTTTTAATTTTTATTATTATTTTAAAATTATGTATTGGTTTTGGGTATACAGTTTAGTGGTCCTCTAAGATTTTCCCCCCCAATTTTCTTTCTTTCTTTCTATTTTTTATTTTTATGTTTTTTGGTTCTGCTTCTATATGGAAGAAATTTCTAAAATATTTGGTGATCCTTACTTATCCATGCACATTTAAGAATGATGCACTTAAAAGAGGTAATCATGTATGGAAGCTTGTTGACTGATAGGTTGCACAGTGAGGGAATGGAAGAGGTATCTGACCAGTTTATACCATTTTGTCAATATTTCTGGACTTGTTTCTTAGACTGGTCCATTTTTTAGAGAGGGAACCTCTAAGTTTTTACCTGAAGATACACCCAATTGTAAGATTAATAGAAGAGAGAACAGGGCTGGCTTAGGAGAGTTCTCACTGAAATACAGATTTTTTTCACTTTCTCTGACAGTTTTCATCACACCTAATCTGGCCTTAGTTATGCCTGGTATCTCTGAGTTTGGAGTGCTTTATGTGATCTGTGTGGGTCAGAGTTGGGAAGGGATGTAGCTGCTTTCAATATGATCTTCAACCAATTCTTCTGTTTTAGCTCTACCCTCACTCTCCTCTTCTAGGGTTCTTAATGCTTCCAAATTCATAATCCTCGTTGGCTTCTACAATGTGAATCAGCTGGTCTCTCAATCTCCTACAAGCAGTTAGATTTCAACTTTCTCCTCTCTGCTAAGACAATTACCTCTAGTCTATTGGGTCTGTTAAGGGGATCCTAATAATGGCATTCCTTCTTTGTGCAAGGGTCCTGAATCAACTGAGAAGTAAAACAAAAGGTAAATATGGAGATAAGCATATCACCTGTATTACCATTAGATGCCAGGTTGGAGGATGCAGTTTAGTGTGAGAGTCAATGGGCCTGCTCACCGTATCTCAAAATCAAGTAGCCTAAACTGGGGGAACTTCGGTGAGGAGGAGCAAAGATCGATGTGTGTTCTGATAAATAGGCTCCCTCTCCTAAGAGCAAGGAAAATGAAGTGGAATGGATCACAACACTTTGGGTGGGTGAATAAAGGCTGAGAGGGGCCTGGTTATACTAATTGGTCCCTTTCACAAGAAGGAAAACAGCAGTAAGGAAAAAGCATTTCTGAGCTACATGGTTCATCAGCTTTACAGATTCCAAAATTTTGTTGAGCTCTCTCATTAGCTGTATTCTCTTTGCTCAATCTCTTTGTCCTTTTGGGTTTAGATCTGAAAATTTTTTTATTGCGATGTAATTGACATATGATATTATATTAATTTTAGGTATACAACATAATGATTAGATATTTGTACACATAGTGAAATGCTCACTGCTTTGTCGAGTTAACAACTATCACCACACACAGTTTCACATTTGGGTTTAGGTCTTATTCTTTCAAAGCCATTTTAGTAAGATTTGGGAAGAAATGGAAAGACAGTATATTAAATTTTTGATATTTAACCAGAGGTTTCAAGTTATTTTTTAAAACTAATCTTGTAATCAAAGTTACAAATTTCTTTCTTTTTTTATCCTCACCCTAGGATATGTTTATTGATTCTAGAGAGAGAGGAAGGGGGTGGGGAAGAGAGAGAGAGAGATGGATGTGAGAGACAAACATTGATCGATTGTCCCCGTACGTGCCCGGACCAGGGATGGCAGCTGCAACCTAGGTGTATGCCCTGATTGGGAATCAAACCTGCAACTTTTTGGTGTATGGGACAATGCTCCAACCAACTCAGCCACCTGGCTAGGGAAAGGTTACAGATTTCTTTCAAGGTAACTGTTCATTGTCTGTGCTGAGGAATACAATGATGCAATAATTCTTAGAGTGCAAAAATCTCTAAGTCATTTCTATTTGATATTGTAATATGGATTTCTAGGAGATTTACTTTTCAAATTTTGTTTGACTTTAGCTAACATTAGAACTAGTTTACACTCTGTTAGCACATAAAGAGGTGACTCAGATTGGAAAATCTCAACCTAGAATTCTAAATTTTTTGCAGATTTTCACAGAATTTCATATTCACATAGCAATAATCTGAGGTTTACTATAACAATATTTATGCTCCCCTTTTCACCACTTACTTATCCCTTCAGAGAAAAGGATCCCAAATTAAAGAAAAAAATGGGACTGGAGAAAACCTGGAAAATGTAGGGTAGTTTAATCATTTGATAGTATTTATGGTGCCAATCAAAACTTTTTCTTAAAAATAACCTGATAAATATCTTCAACTGTGGTTTAATAAAATGATTAAGATTTATTAGTTATCCTGGAGTGTTTAAATCTCAACAGGGATCATACTATTGCATATCTATTTGTGGCATTTTGGGCATCAGTAGGCAGTAAGAGTGATATTTTAGGGAGCAGGACATATTGTGCACACATGACTGAAACTGGATTTAGTGCTCACCTTTGGAAAAAGATTTGAACTTTGATCAGTGGAACTGGGTTTGAGATTTATCTTCACAATTACTAATCATAGGACCTTGGGTATACTCTTATTTTAGCTATCTATTGCTAAGAAATCACCTAAAAACTGCATGCTTTTTTAACTTAAGATTTTGGAATTTGGGCAGGGCCTGACAAATGGCTTGTCTCTGCTCCACTTGGTGCTGGCATGCTCGACAAGGGCTGCAGTGTCCAAGATGACTTCACTCACGTGGCTGGGGCCTCCATTAGGGTAGCTGGGGCAGCTGGGGGACGCCTGGAGCCTTTCTTCATTGTTGCCCACCCTCTCTAGGTCTTGTATCCATACATGACCTCTCTCTCCAGCAGGGTCGTTGGACAGCTTCACGTGAGAACTAGCTCTCGGGACAGCAAAAACAGAAACAGAAAATGCCAGGCCTCTTAAGGGCTAGGCCCAGAACTGGCACAGTGTCATTTCTATTACACTTCATTGGTGAATGCAAGGCCCAGCCCAAATTCAAGGGGAGGGGAAGTAGATTCCACGTCTTGATGCAGTACCATGTGTGCATGGGATTGGGGGAAATTGTTGGTCGTCGTCTTTGGAGAGAGTTTACCCAACCACTTGCCTCAATAAACTTCAGTTTTTTTCCTTTGGGATGGTAACTCACCTCTGATGGATAAAAATATAAATATAAATATATAGGTATATATCCCTTAACTCTAAGGCTCTATACAAATATAACTCCTTGTGTGGGAGGGCACCTAGAAGTTTTCCAGGATATTAGCACAACGGGCATGTAGAATTGTTGGTGTAACCTGAGTACTGAATGTCTGTCCTGGCCGTAAGGGGAGCAGTAGTGGCCTGTTGGATGGTTTTCTGGGACAGGGTTTCTCAGAGGTATGGGTTGGAATGATTTCTGGTAGCTCCAAATCATTCAGAATTTGAGAGAGAATTCACGGGCATTAGTTGCACTGGCGTAGGTCTGTCTTGAGACTGAAAATTAAGTAGTTTGGAAACGGAAAGACAGAAGAGTTAAGAGGAGGAACGGTCTGTAGTTATCCTTCGCTCTTACTCCGCCCCGTCACCTGTTCCCCGAGAAGGCATCAACCACAACTCTTTGTTTCCTAATGGAAGTGTGAATTTAAACTTCTACCTGAGAGTTCTTTGGGACATAATCGATTGCTAAATGTGCCTTGAGTACCCACTGTGTGCTCAACATTGTGCCAGATCCTATCGGTGATGCCAGGGAAAGCCACATTGCTAACTTGGTTTCTCTCCAGAAAATTCCACTGTGGTTGGACGAACCAGAACCACACAACAGGCAGGAGATATAGCAACGCAACAGGGGATAAACACTGGGTAAAGGGAACATTTATTAAGTCCCAAGAAAATCGTAGGAGGTAAAATCCTTTTGATTAAGTTAGAAGAACACCATAAGGAACACTAGAAAGAGCAGAATGATCATCACCTGTATAGAGCAAAAGGGCGCTAGTGAGGCTTGGTCAGAAAAATGTGTTCCAGTTACTATTGCTGCATAACGACTCTAAATTTAGAGGCTTAAAACACTCATGATCATTTTATTATCGATGGTTTCTGTGGGACAGGAATTTGAGAAGGGCTCAACGGGGTGGTTCTGGCTCAGGATTTCTTATGTGCTTGCAATCAGACAGTGGCCGGAGCTGGAAAAATTGGGAGTTGGAGAAGCTGGGGGCTGGTGGCTACCTCTCACTCTCTTCGGGTAGGCTCAAGGTGTCTCCATGTGATCTCTCCTATAGGTTAATTTGGGCTTCCTCAGAGAGTAGGATTTGGAGAGGGGGCCATTGTCTCATGTTGGGTTCCCCAAGAAGCAGGCTCTGAGATGGAAATAGCATTTAAAGCATTTATTGGGGAATGATATTGGTCTCAGTATCTGTGGAAGGGAGAAGGGAGCAGGATTAACCAGTAGGGGAAACGGAATGGCAGTGCAGGGGTGCTCTGGAGCGGGGTTGAATGACCCTTCAGAGTTTGCCTGTCAGGGCAAAGGGCTGTCTGAGCCTTTAAACATTTGCACTGAAGGAGGCATAACTTTGGGCAAAGCAATTTTCTTCAGGGCTGACAGCTGAAGATCATCTTCCAGCAGTACTTTCAGCAGTCGGGGAATAGGTCCTTCATTCCTGAAGGAAAATTGGCGTGGTGCATTGTAGGGTCTATCACAGCCCTAACAGGATCTGTGACCACAAGTAGAGGCCCCCCTGTAATGACCGGGCCCTGAGGAAGGGGAATAAATACTCTGACCTCACTCTTCTCTGGACTCCTAATCACCTACAGACCAAATTCCGGGTGCTTTAAAGCACAGAGCAGGATGGAGAAGAGTGAAGAGTGGCTCTGAAGGGGTGACACAAGATACTCAGCAACAGAAGATGGGTTTAGTTTTTTTGAACATTAAAGACACGATGACTTAAACAATATCATATCTTAGTGTTGGATTAAAGGGCATGTTCCGAGTCACCCTCTTACGCATTCCACTCCTTGCTCCTTTGTTTTCATCTACCTCCTGATTACTTACCCTCACTTTCCATTCCACCATTTAAACCCTGGCTCATCACTTCAGCTTAAAACATGTTCTACTTCATGAGTTTGGCTTTTCTCCTGTTTACATTTCATTCTTTCATCCATTTAGCTCCACATACCCATCTACTAGCCTGGTAATGATCTTCTTCATCCAACTTCTTTCTAAGCACTGTTCTTTCTCTGCACCAGCCCTATGGGGAATCTTTTCTCCCCTAGCATTTTAATCGTCCTGGCTTCTTGATTAAGACTGGAAAGAGGTAAGTTTCAAGGTATTGAGGTAATGCAGATAAAAGATGACATGAGGGTGGGGACAGTGGATATGGGGCGAAGGCTCACTTTGGTGGATTCCTGGCTATGGTGACTTTTTAAATTTAAATTTTATTTTTTCAATGCAGTTTACATTCAATATTATTTTGTATTAGTTTAGGTGTACAGCATAGTGGTTAGACAATCATATTTTACAAAGCGTTCCCCCGTTGTTTCCAGTACCCACCTGACAGCATGAATAGTTATTGAAATATTATTGACTACATTTCCTATGCTGTAATTTAGTAACTATTTTGTAGCTACCAATTTGTACTTCTTAATCCCTTCACCTTTTCACCCAGCCTCCCAAACCCCCTTCCCTCGGTCAACCATCACTCTGTTCTCTATATCTATGAGTTTGTTTCTATTTTGTTTGTTCAACTATCACTCATATGTGGACGACTCCTAAACCTGAACTCCTTCCCTGAACTCTCTTGAGTACAAGACTTCTTCCCCAGCTGGTACTAAAATGTGCTTTCAGGTTTCTTCTTAGCCCTTTTTTCCCTTCCCTTGGTTTTTAACTCTTCCTCGAACTGTTCCTTAGTTCATTTTGGTTCAGTTTTCATATCATCCTGGCTTCCTGTAACCTGATTAAAATAAGCAAATAAGCAAACTTAACTAACTCCAAGTTGCCCCCCTGGAGATGTCATTTTATATGAAAAGCTCTCCCTCTCTGAAAAGCTCTCCCTCATCGCTTGTTTTCACCTTCCCAAATTTCCCTTTCAGGGAATTCAAAGGAAACACTTAGCAAGGAAAAGACAATTGTTATTTTGTTTTTCTTTAAAGTAATTAACATACCAAATACCAAATATTTCCATTTTAAATGTAAGCCTATTTGAAGATTGTGTCTTTGTATGGGGGGAGGTGCTGGGTGGTGGAGTGATGAAGCGCCTGTTGGGAAACCTCAGGTCTTGAACCTGATCCTTAAAACAGCAAACTCAGCGCCGAGAGGGGTTGGGCTAAGGCACCCCTTTCTTCCCTAAATTGTACTCAATTTCTTTGGGTATTTACCCTGAGAATTGTGTAGGGGAATGAAAAGGACAGAATTTAAGCAAGAACTAAGAGAAATTAGACTCTCAGGACAATTTTAAAAAAAATCATCCTTATCCCACATTGACCGACTTTTAAAAGCACATTTTTACCTGCCGACTTCCATGGAAACAAACCAAAAGGAGAAGGATGGCAATACCATTCTTCACATTTCTATGTGAATTAAATGTCTGGTTTTCGTTAGGCCAGCATTGTCTTTCCTGCAAGCCCTTAGTGTTTATTACAGCAACAACTACCTCAGTAACAATTAATTACAGGGTAGTTTAATTTAAAGGTGCCTAACTCATATACTTCACCCAACTGCTTTCAAAATTGGTCAGTCCTTCATGGTGGAAGTTAAAATACCATCTTTATCCTGGCTCTGGTTCTGCATCCAGGAGCCTGACCACGGCAGGGCAGTGCCACGAAGTCACGCTTTTTATGTGATGTGCATGTTGCTGTGCACCTTGCCTGCAAAGCAGGAGCTGTGCTTTAAAACCGCCAAGAGCTGGTGCGTGCAGTGTGAATTGCCAGGCTCGCAACTTGGGCACGTAAGAAGGATGCTTTCTCCCTTTAACACGGAAAACATAAAGAACCCCCTCCGCCCCCCGCGAATAAATCCTACAGGCATCAAAACCGCCCGAGAACCTAGGGAAAGCGCGCCAACCACACAAAGAAAAGTAGGGGGGCTACTAGGATTCAAAATAATTTCTCCGGGACGAACACCCTCCTGGACCTATCGGAATTAACTGCGCGCTTGGTCGTAGCTAATAGACACAGCATTTCTGGTTCAGGTCCGCCCTCAAGACTGATAGACATTTGTTCAGCCCAATGGAATAGTGCGATGTTAAAGAAGTAACCAATACATTTGGGAGGTGGGTGGAGTGTAGGCCAGGGGGTTGGCGGTGCCGTGTCATGGAGGCTCAGTCTCTCAGCAGCCATTGAAGGGGAAGGAACTGCGGGTGTGTATGTGTGTGTGTGCATGTGAGTGCGCGCGCGAGTGTGTGGACAAGGAGGTGTTGGCAGCCGAGTTAGAGTCCCAACTCCTTGGACTCCATTTGCTATTCTCTTCTTCCTTCCCCACACCTCTCTGGTGGTGGTGGTGGGCGTTTATATTTGCGTTTCTTTTCATTCATTTCCAAATCTTTTACAATTTGAGGGTTGGGGGTAGTGGGAAAGGCAGGACAGGGTAACCGAGGAGAGTAGTAGCAGAAGAGCAGGAGGAGGACATGGAGATGAAGAAGAGGATTAACCTGGAGTTAAGGAACAGAGCCCCGGAGGAGGTGAGATGACTCAGCCCCCTCCCCTTCCCCATCAGCCCCGTATTCGGAGGATCGGGTTTCGGGGGGCCTCGGTGGGTGTGCGGGGAAGGGTAATGAATTAACCCCCACCTGGGATTGGGGGGAAATATTTAATTTGAAGTTTTAAATCATTAAAATCTCTTACTTAAGATGGCGAAGGGTTTAAGTTTCTAGGGGGGGTTTTGTGTGTGCATGGGGGGCTTATTCCCTTTCTCCTTTCTTCGAGTCAGGCGTTCTGGCCTTGTGGGGGCGGGAAGCAGGGTGTTGGGGCCGCGCGGCTCTCGGAGTTCCTCCTCCTGGAGGCGGGCGGCGTGGGCGCGACCCCCCAGTCCCACTCGACCCTGCCGCAGCCATCGTTGCTTGAGAAGTTAGTCCAACTTTTCTTCAGTGCTGCCAACTCTTTTTTTCGGAGTGGGGTTGCCCCCGGCCTCGAGGGCCCTGGGCGTCAGAGGTCGTCTCGCTGGGCCCGGCTGGGGTCGCTCGCGCAGTCGGGGACCACCCGCTGCCGGCGGCGCCCACTCCCCCGGGAAGCGGCGCGCGTCGACCTCGGTAGGCGGAATCTGGGTCAGCGGCTGGCTCTCCGGCCGCGGGTAAGTTTTGGGGACTCGTCGTTGTAATCGGAGGCGGGGAGGGGACTCGAGGAGTAATCCCCCCGCGGTGTAACGATATTCGTCGTGTCTTGTCGTGGTGGCCGCAACTCCGAATTTGATCCCTGGAGGCAGTTTCACAAAACTCAACAAATGGGTCGTTGGGGTTTTGTGCTTTAAAGATGGGTTCGGCGAAACTAAATGATGCGCGCTCGCTGCTGTCGCCTTAGTTAAAGAGACGGGGTTGGGAGGGGCCACGCGAGGCGGCGTTGCGGTCAACTTTTGGAGGGTCGGGCGGGAGGCGTTTCCACCTCCTTTCCGAAGGTGCCTCTTCCGCTTCACCCGGCCCTTCCCGCCCTGGGTGGAGGCACCGGGGGAACGCGGGCTGGGAGGTGACCCCTTTTTTGCGTAGAGAGTCCCCGCCCCTTGTGGGGTTTCCCGTCTGTCAGAGCTGCAGGTCGCCAGAGCCGGCCGGTGACCAGCGAGGAACCTCACACTTCTGATCGCGGAGGAAAGCGTCAAGAGTCTTGCTAACTGCAGCCTCTGAGATAAATCCAAGAATCGGGCTATAGGGATATAATTTTTTCAGCAGGGGTGGAGGCGGTGCCTGTGCATACCAGCATAAAGGATAAGTAGAGTCTCTGGCGGTGGCGTACTGAGTGGAAACCCAAGATCTTTATGTACTTAAAAAAAAAAGTTTGTTTCCCTGAAATTGGCAGGTGGCAGGGAGGAGGAAACAACCACTATTAACTCAGAACTGGAAGTTTTCTAGAACCTGCTCTTTAGAGGATTCAGAAAAAACAAAGTCAAACTTAAAAAACTGTCTCTCGGAAGCACACCTTTATAATGCTTTTTTCTGTCTTGGGATGGAAGAGTGGATTTATCACCCCCCCCCCCCCATTCTTTTACCTACCCTATGGTAGTAATTTCCTTTCCAGTTTTGGCGAGTGCCGAGTGCCGGATGTTGCCTTTTTGCAGTGTCTCCTTCCTCCCCTGTGGTGTAATAACGGTCTCTTGTATTTGCATACTTTTCTACAGTTTACAAAGGACTTTTCCTCTTTGCTATTTGCTTTACTCGTTCAGACAAACTGGTAAGGTGGATTGTATTAGCGGAGTTTCAGGACCATGCGGTTATTTACTCAAGTGGAAGAACTGGTTTTCTGACACCAAATCTAGTGGCCCCCTCCTCTGCTCAGCTAGACTAGGAGTCAAAAGACTTCGAGTGGAGGCTTAGCGCTACCTCATTCTGTGTGACAGGAGGCAAGTCGTCCTCACTCTCTGGGCTGTGGCTTCCTCATCTCTAAACAGATCGTGACGCCTTTTCTGCTCACTGACGTAACTATGTAGAAGTCATTTTCAAATAGAGAAGGTGGCATTCCTTGTTGCTAATTTTTAGCTCTCAAAATACTTCAAACATATTGGGAATGGACAGTCACGGCGGCTTGCTTCCCCCTTGATTAAGTCTATTTAAGCCCACATCAGAAAGTTTTGTTCTACAGCTCTGACCTAACAGCATCCAGCTGCTACCCACCCCGTTTTTGTGGAGAGAAGGTCACAAAAATGCTACCAAAATGGCAGGGAGAAATAACATTTTGTCAAGGACATATTTTACTGGGTGATACTGTTTGGCCTTCATACTAGAACAAATAACATGCGAAAGCTGGGCTGTCTCAGAAGGAGCTTTCTAACATTTCCTCATGGAGGGTAACAAAGTGTTTCTGAATTATGGTGGCATTTATCAACCAAAGATGGGGTGGAGGGTGTTAAACTGAAAAAGTAAATAAAACAGCTTCCTCTCTTCTCTCTGCTGTTTTAGAGCAGCTCACTTGCATCCTTTGCCAGTAGTCTTGGTGTCCCCTCACTGCATAAATGCATGCCCTGATGTTGAGAGTTCTTCTCATCGGAGTCAGAAACAAGTTTCACATGGGACCTTTATGAAAGTTGTTTTTTTAAATGTATCAGTGATTTGAAGCATTAAACTTCTTACTCCAAGCTTAAATTTAGGTTAATTGGTGATTTTAATATTCACATTTTCAGAGTGTTAGGACTCCAGGTCTTTTGCTAAATAGACTGCAAACTAAAGAATCATTCTTGTTCTCTTTTACAGGTGACACAGTTAGTCCTTGATAATTGCCATTGTGTCAATGGGGAAATTGAGGGCCTGAATGATACTTTTAAAAAACTAGAGTTTCTGAGTATGGTTAATGTGGAACTAAGTTCACTGGCCAGGCTTCCCAACTTAAATAAACTTCGAAAGGTAAGTTGACATTAGGCATGAGAGCATCATGATTTGAATACCAACAGCTATTTCTAGTTTTTGGCCAGATAGAATGACCATTCTGCCTTTTAATTAGAGGGTTCTGAGTTTCTAGAGGTAAGCAACAGGGTTATGCAGGATTTTGGAATCAGCTCTAATATTGCTTTTAGAAATTTAAATTTAATAATGAAATTGCTTTATGGCATAAGTTTGAACTTAACATCTACCAAATGTTTTTCTCTGAAACTATTAAACAATTGGAGCCAAACCTACCTCAGGAGCCATTATACAGACAGTGGTTTGACTTACAACTTTTTTACTTTATGATGCTGTGAAAGCAAAATGCATTCAGTAGAAACTGCACTACAAATTTTGAATTTTGATCTGTTGCTGGGCTAGCAATAGGCTGTACAATACTCGCTTGTAATGCTGGGCAGTGGCAATGAGCCACAGCACCCAGTCAGACCCGAGATCATAGGGATAAACACCTGATATTCTACAGTGTATTTAATTGTGATAGATGATTTTACCCAACTGAAGGCTAATGCAAGTGTTCTGAGTATGTGATAGGCTAGACTAGGCTATTATGTTTGGTAGGTAAAGTGTATTAAGTACATTTTTGTCTTGAGATATTTTCAACTTAACAGTGGTGGGTTTATCTGGATGTAGCCCCATTATAAGTCTAGCATTCATCTGTTCTAATATATTATTTGGTGGTTGTAGGTGGAATTTGGAAATTAATTACTTGTGACAGTCTCAAAGCCAGATGACAAATGTTTTTCTTCTTCAAATTGTTATATTTTAAAAATCTTTGATGTGTCCTAAGTCTTCACTATTCTTTGTTTTCTCCCCATGTTGAATATATAGTTGGAACTTAGTAACAATAGAATTTCTGGAGGTTTGGAAGTCCTGGCAGAGAACTGTCCTAATCTTACCCACCTCAATCTGAGTGGAAACAAAATCAAAGACGTCAGTGCACTAGAAGCTCTGGTAAGTGGAAAGTTTTGTCTCTGGGCTTGCTTTTTGTGGTTGCCTTTTCTGAGATTTGCATATATGTGTGTGTGTGTGTGTGTGTGTGTGTGTATGCATGTCTGCATATATATATATATATATATATATATATATATTTTAAAGATTTTATTTATTTATTCTTTTGGAGAGAGGGGAAAGGGAGGAAGAAAGAGAGGGAGAGAAACATCAATTGCCTGCCTTTGGCATGCCCCATCCTGGTACCTGGCCCTAAACCCAGGCATGTGCCCTGACTGGGAATCGAGCCATCAACCTTTCGGTCTGCAGGCTGGCGCTCAATCCACTGAACCACACCAGCCAGGACCTTTTTTTGTTTATTCATCAGTAAAATACAAGAATATAAATAAGGAGGTTAAAAGGCATGCAAGGGATATCATACTGGAAGGGAAAAAGTAAAAGGAGATAAGAAGGTACAATAAAGTTTTAATTTAATCAGTACCTCTGAAATGAGACACCAATATAGAAGACTACTGGAAACACTGAAAAATTTCAGATGTTTTCTAATTATTAAAAAAGTACATTTTATGTTCATAGTACTTCGAGTAACAATTTTCATTGATGTTGTCCGAATAAAAATAGAAATTCATATATACCAGAAATTATCTCTGTGTATTGTGAAAGTTATTGATGAATATTTGTCTATGTGTTTAGATAAATATTTTAATATCAGAGGAGGTTATCCTATTTATTACCTCACTGTTTTGAAACTTCTGAATTTCTTGTGTTGTGATCTAGATTGTTGGTTTTCAACTTTTTTCATCTCATAGCACACATAAGCTAATTATTAAAATTCTGCTGCACACCAAAAGAGATATTTTTTGCTGATCTGACAGAATAATAGGTATAGTTTTGATTGATTTACAAAAAAATAATAGTAATTACCTATGCTTTTTGCTCCAAGTGAGTTTTTAAAAAAAATCAGGTACCTATATTTACATGTAAGGATTTCTGGTACCAAGAATTAACCAATCAGATGCAACCTTATTATGTGACGTGACGATTAAGATGCAACTTTATTATATGACCTATATATTTATGGTTCAAGACAGGACATTCACGCTGGGTGGCTATTGTGTTGGCTGTTGCCATTTTTTTTAGTCGACAATCTAGGGGAAAAGAGGTCAGTGCCTCTGACTAAATAGTCAAACATTGAATGTTTTAAAAATTCTTGCAGCACACCATTTGAAAATCACTGATCTAGATGGTTAAGGCTTTCTTTTCCTTTGGAGTAAAACATTCAGACAGTTTTTTAAAATGGCAAGACATTTATTTTATTGCCAACTTCAGGAGTTGACTATCTCGTCTCAAAATTTCTAGTATTTTCTTGAGTTCTATTCCATTCCCTTCCTTTTTGATGATTTGTTTTAATCCTCACCCTTACACGCCCTGACTGGGGATCGAACCTGCAACCTTTTGGTATATGGGACAACACTAATCAACGGAGCTACCTGGCCTTGATGATTTTTTGAGTTATTTCATTATTTGCTCATTTGTTTTCTGGTATGAGGAAAGGAAAAGGAGATGAAGTGCAACTCTGAAAATTGTTGCTTTGATTTTTAAAAAGCTTGTGAAGAGGTTAAAGTTGTTTGAAAGTAAGTTTGACTGTCGTTTTAAAGTAAACATGTTATTGTTATTTCCTATTTATGCATAGATTCTGTCAACAAAGTGCCTACTGTAAGTAAGGCACTAAGCCGGGTGCTGGAGACACAGCAGTGAACACAACAAAGCTCCTGCTTCTGTAGAGTTTGCATACCAGGGCCACGTTAGAGAATCAGCTGTGCTTGATAGATAAAATTCTAAAGATCCAAAAACCATTCTCTTGATTTCAAGTATATATTTTCTGGTTTATGAATTGAAAAGAAATGACATGACATTTTAAATCTTGAATATGTTTTAACTTTTTACTTTTCCAGCAAAATCTTAAAAATTTGAAAAGTCTTGACTTGTTTAACTGTGAGATCACCACCCTGGAAGATTACAGAGAGAGTGTTTTTGAACTGCTGCAGCAAATCACATACTTAGATGGATTTGATCAGGAGGATAACGAAGCGCCAGACTCGGGAGCGGAGGATGATGAGGGTAATCTTTTGTAATACTTATAAATGTGATACAGTTATAGCCTCCAGTCTAGCCATGCAAATTACGCTGGGCATAGACATTTAGCTGGAGAAAAGGAAAGTTGTTAGTAAGACAAGAAACATTAAAAAACCCACAGCCCTAGTCCTGTGTTTCTTCTTTAAGATTTCTGATGGCTTTCGGGGAGTTTAATGATTATTATAACGGCTCCATGAAACTTTGTATCTGTAAAAACCACCCAGTAAAAGTGGCAACTTCTATTTATTTATTTACTGTTACTTTTTTTGCAACTTTTAAAATAGTACTAAAAAAAAACCCATTCATCACAGTTTTACCTGTAATAGCCACGAAGTACAAACAACCCATGTCCATCGATTGAAAAATGGAAAAACAGAATGCGATATATCTATGCAGTGGAATAATATTCAGCCATAAAAATGAATGAAGTAGTGATACCTGAGTGAACCTTGAAAACATTCTGCTAAGTTAAAGAAGCCAGACACATTGATATTGAAATGTCCAGAGTAGGCAAAGTCACAGAGATGCAAAGTAGATTAGTGGTTACCAGGGCAGGGGGAGAGATGGATTTGGGGTTTCTTTGGGGGTGATGGAAATGTTCTAGAATTAGATGATGAATATATTTTTGGACGAATGGGTGACAGATAAGATGACAAAATAGCTGTTTTTAGTAATGGCATACTTTGTTACTATTACTTGAAAATGATTTGATAGATAAACAATGTTATAAAATGATAGAATGATGGACAAACAGGTTTTGAAGTGTCTACAAAGTAAAACAAAGGTGTAATGTTTCGAAGAAAATCTTTAAGTTGGAAAGTTTTCAGCATTTAGAGGCCATACTTCTCAAATAGTAAATATGGGTGTTATAAAAGGGACATTTTAAAAAATAAAATCACCTGAAATACTTCCCACCTTTGGCTTAAGAGCTTGAAGTGATTAGGGCAAGGATTAAAAAGGTCAGTATTATTATCAAGAAACATTTGCCCAGCCATTTGTTCATCTCTTAAAATACTTTTAAAGATGGAGATGAAGATGATGAAGAGGAAGATGAACCTGGTCCAACTGAAGGGTATGAGGAAGAGGAGGAGGAAGAAGAGGATGAAGAGGATGAAGATGAAGCAGGCTCAGAACTGGGAGAGGGAGAAGAGGAAGTGGGTCTCTCATACTTAATGAGAGAGGAAATTCAGGTGAACAGACCCTTACATGCACTGAAATTTAATTATTTAAGAATAGGGCTAAGTATACTAAAAAGTAAGGTGTGTAAAAATCTGAGTTATTTCTAATTTGTGGGGTGCATGTGTCTTATCTGCCTGGCATTTTTTCCCCAGTTCAGACTATATCCAGGTAATCATAAACACCTGTGGGTTTTACCTCCCAGGTATCTCTCAAATCCATTCTGCCCTCAGAGCCATGGGGAAACATTTTACAAATGTTTCTGATCCTCAGTTTCTGCATTTAGAAAACGTAGGTTATACCTACCTCACAGGACTGTTTTAAGGATTTAACAAAATGATACATGTAAAGTATCTAGTTGCTGGCACATTGTAGGCATTCAGGAAGACTTTTCTTTCCCATAATTATTTCTTGCTTGTGCTTTCCTTGTAGCTCTCTAAATGCCCTCTCTGAATATAGCACCACTAAGGTGTATCCTTCGCGGTGCTTGCCCGTGTAGTGTCAGTGCAAATGCGATCCTATCACTGGCCTGCTTGAAACCCTTTCATCTTTTGTCCTGTTGCTACCAAGACATGCTAGACGCTTCATTATCTAGCCCCTGCTTCCTTCTCTGGCTGTTATCTCCCTCAATACCAAGTTAAATTGTCACACAAAGCTATTTCTTGCCTTTCTGTCTGTATATAATGTGAGTATTCTATTAATAGAGAGTAAACAATGTATCCAGTACATTGTTTATCTGAAACGACTTTGTACCCACCCACTCTGGTGAACTTTCTTTTTTGTGAGGTAAACATATAGTGAAGCATGTAAAGTGCAGTGATTTTATGTATAAGCCCTTGAAATTTTACATATGTTTATACTTTGTAACTTACACACAAATCATGCCTCATGAACTCTTTAAAAACCTAACTCTGGAGTTGCCTCATTTTTGAAGCTTTTTATAATTTTTCATAGATAATCACTACTTTCTCTGTTACCTTTGAACCTTGTTAGGCTTCTAATACCTGTAGACACTTCTGTAAAAACTTCTTTATTTGTCTACCTTCTGCTAGATGGTGAGAACCTTAAGGGGAGGGAGGGCCATTCATCTTTGTGTCTCAGCACCTAGTGTGTTGAATACTGGGCTCACAGGAAATGTCAGTTGACATGATCTTTTAACTTTTGGGAATTTAGATAAGTTATTTTCTCCTAATGTTAAATTATTGAGTTTTGTTTTCATAATTTATAATTTAAAATAAGTTTTTATTATTAAAAATAATCTTATTTAGATTAGAAATTGTTAGTATTCTCATTTGTTTTCCTAATGACTTTTACATTGGTTAGATAGATGATATCACTGATTGATGATAATTTTTCTCTGATACCATTTTAAATATAAAACTAGTGTAGGAAAAAGAGGACTCAAACTTATTTGAGGCTTAGTGAGTTAGGAGCTATACAATCTTGAAGAACAGAACTTTTAATTCATACAAAAGGGTAACCTGTTCAATTTACATTAGCATACAACTTGGGTATTTTTCCAAGTTTTAACTAGTAAAATAATGAATTCATTGTTTTTGTCTTTGGTTTTTTATTTTCTCTGCCAATAATTCTTCTTAAGTCTATATAGTATTAAGTAATTTAAAAATGACCTTCAACTAATTGCAAATGTTTATTGAATATTGAGAAATACTAACTAAAAATGACATGGTCAAGTATAGAGCCAAAATCTAACAGAATACTTACAACATTAAGTCCATGTAGTACCTTGGTAGCAGGGACCAGAAGTTTTCAATTATTATGACATAATTTGGATGTTTAAAATGAAGTCTTGTTTTTAGAAACTAAGCCTTTGGAAGTGTCAGAGACTATTAAATTTAAAAAGAAATTAGAAGGAAATGGAAATAGTATTTGATTAGCTATTTTTTTGTTTGAGTCTTATTTCTATTTCAGCTGCTATTCAGAGGTAAGGAATTAATATGTATAAAGAAGGGCTTAACATACATATAGTATATTTCATCAAAATTGGGGAAGGAGGATTTAGAAGAATTGGGAATTATGGAGATTTTATATTATTAGAGTGCAAATAAAGAAACATTTTATTTCCCACTAATTAGGAAGAGACCAGAGTATTTACAGAGCAAGTTTCTGGTAGTCTAATAGATGATATTAGGGGAAAAAAAAGGACTTAAAAACATGAATCAATTAATCTAATCATATCGTGTTTAAAACAAAATCCAGCCCTGGCTGGTGTGGCTCATTGGATTGAGTGCTGGCCTGCAAACCAAAGGGCTGTTGGCTCGATTCCCAGTCAGGGCACATGCCTGAGTTGCAGGCCAGGTCCCAAGTAGGGGGTGCATGAGATGCAGCCACACATTGATGTTTCTCTCCCTTTCTTTCTCCTTCCCTTCCCGTCTCTCTATAAACAAATAAATAAAGTCTTTAAAAACAAACAAACAAACCCCCCAAAATCCAGAGGAGTAATTTGCTTTTTAGAGTTGGGCTTTTCTAAATCATCAAGGAATAAATGTGATTAGTATCTCAAGTGTTTTTAAAAAATGATAAATATTTAAGTATCCTCATTTATCATTCCTTGCAGATTTAAGATGTTTAAAATGTTTCTTCTCTTTCTCCTTCCCTCCTGTATTCTCCCTTTCCTTCCTTCCTGCTCTCTTCTCTATCCCCTTCTCTTCCCTTCTTTTATTTTTGTCTTTAAGGCTGCAGATTCTCTTGATTTTTATTGTGGTTCCTTTTTGTACTCTTTGCTAACCCATATTCCTTTTGTTCCTTATAGCTTGGTGGCTCTGGTATGGAATGCTGCACAGTTTTTCTATTAGCTAAGTGCTGGAGAATTAGGTTCTGTTTAGTATTTCTAGACATAAATGGGGCTGTGGATACTGTGAAAAGCATGGGTTGTTCAAGTTTCTTTAACTATTTGCCAATTAAAGTCTTTTTAAGGAGCAATAAACTTTTATGGGGTTGGAGGGGAGGCCCTAGATTGGTTCCATTTTTTTCAACATACAGTAGAACTCAGCCATTTGGAACAGAGCTAAGAACAAGGCAGTAAGTATAAAAGGTCTCTGAGTAACCAAAATAAAAGTAACAAAAGACATTTTCTTTGTGGGACAGTATTCAAACTGTTATTCTAAACCTATTTTCTCTTTTACATTCAATCCTCTGATAAGCTGTTGATCTGTTTTCTGAATCCCTAGCAGATTAAAATTGAAATAGTAACTGACTGCAAAAGACAAGGCATAAAAACTAGGAAAAGATACAACTCTAAATAGAAACCAGGGTCATTTTTAAAAATGGGAAAACCATCCTACATACATTAATAGGCTCTGAGGGAATTGGCATATACTAATTAATATAATGTTCATGATCAAAATGGTGACTATGATAATTCAAGAAGGTTTGTGAGGTTTAGTAGAAAATGGTAGAAGAGCGTGCAGTACACTTTGAAGATTTGTATCCTAGTTGCCTAAAGTAAAAAAAAAATGGTGTTGATGTTTATTTTTTTATTTTTAAAATCTTTTTTTAAAAGATTTTATTTATTTATTTTTAGAGAAGGGAAAGGAGGGAGAAAGAGAGGGAGAGAAACAGCAACGGGTGGTTGCCTCTCAAGTGCTCCCTGCTGAGGATCTGGCTGGTAACCCAAGCACGTGCCCTGACTGAGAATCAAACCCATGACCCTTTGGTTCACAGGCCAGTGCTCAATCCACTGAGCCACACCAGCCAGGGCTCAAGGCTATGTTTAAATCTTAGCTATCCAGAACAATTCATTCCACAAGAATTATAGATCAAGTTTATTGGGATTTAAATTGACATTCGCTATTTTGATACAAAGATTTTTAGATGTAGAAGGAACTTACAGATCTTTCTAGACAAATACTTTCTTTTATTGATTGGAAAATTGAGGTCCAGAGAGATTGACTTGTTCGTCACATGTAACTATATTGGGGCCAGGATTCAGTTAATTCCTACCATAATTATAAAATCAAAGACACTGTCTTTGAAAGACAGAAGACTTTCTGTCATTGTAGTAGCCACTGAGCACATTTGGACATTTAAATTAATTAAAATTCAATAAAATGATAAACCCAGCTCATTTGCACTGGTCACATTTCAGATGCTCAGTAGGCATGTGTGGCTAGTGTTTATTGGATTGGACAGCACAGATATTGGACAATTCCATTGTTGTAGTGTTTTGAACATGCTGATCTAAAAAACAACTTGTTTTCATAAAGAAACTAGATTTAGTTGGGTTTTTAAAAAGATCATGTATATAAGTTATACAGAGGTTATCAGAACCTGGAATAACCATATTTTTTTTGCTGTTGCTGGAATGTATTATTATTAAACTAAAAATCTATGTCATGGCTCACTTATTCTCAAACTGAATATTTGAATTTCAAGGATGAAGAAGATGATGATGACTATGTTGAAGAAGGGGAAGAAGAAGAGGAAGAAGAAGAAGAAGAGGGTGAGTTACATTAACCATAAAAATATTCTCAAATTGCCCTGGCCAAGTGGCTCAGTTTTTTGGAGTGTAGTCTCATACACTAAAAGGTTGTGGATTCAATTCCTGGTCAGGGCTAGGTTGCTGGTTCCATCTCTGATCAGGGCTGTACAAGAGGCAACTGATCAATGTTTCTCTTTCACTTTGATGTTTCTCTCTGTCTCTCTCCCTTCCTCTCTTTCTAAAATCAATGAACATATCATCAGGTGAGGATCAAGAAATATATATTTTAAAATTAAAGTTACAGTTATTCATGGACTTTAAAGGATGAGTCTGTAATTCAAAATTATTACCATTCTCTTTGATTTTGGCAACATATCATAGAATAGCCTTGAAAGGTATAAAACCTTTTTTTAAAGTAATTTTCTCAGAGTATTCATTAATACCAATAAAAAATAGATTATAACATTTATCGGAGATAATGGATCTTTGAGCTCAATTTATTATTTGTTTAGGGTCTTACATTTTGGACAGGGTGAAGCCTTCTCTAGAAAGGAAGAACAGTTGAACTCAATGCCCTTTTTTATATTTGCTCTCGTACTCTTAACCTAGGCCTTTCAAAATAAACTTAAAAATTCACTAATAATTCCATTAATATCAAGCCCTTAGTTTTGTGATCTGTACTTCATGATTTGGCCACAAGGGTGCATAGCAAGCTGTCATTATTTATGGATTTCTAAGTCTGTTAAGTCTGTTCAATACACTGAAATTGAAAAGAAATTCGGAGAGGAAACTTAACCTATAATTTTCTTATGCTAATAGCTTCTCATTAAGATAGATTAAAAACTTTGTAACTTAAATATTTGTTAAAATTAAGTATTTTATACTTTTCATTTCACTCTTCTTTTAGAAGAAGAAGGTCTTCAAGGGGAAAAGCGGAAACGAGATGCTGAAGATGATGGAGAGGAAGAAGATGACTAGATCATTCTAAGACCAGATTTCCTAAATTCCTGGGTGTGCAATAGAGTGATCATATCTTCCTTGTTGCTTCATGTATAATAGCTACCCCTACAGAAGATAACGTGTAACTTTTTATAGGAAAAGTGTGGTTTTACTATTTTTGCCTTATCATTCCAAATAAGACTTACTAGTCTGTTAACGATCATATTGTATGTAGAGAAAAATTTTCATTGACCCCATTGTGAAATTCCTTAGCAGTTTATTTAGAATCTTAATTTTTCTAATATAAGCTCACTGTATTAGTCATTTTTAGCCCCTAATTAAAACATGATGGCTTTTACACAGGTATAGTATGGTGCATTTCCTTAATAAGGTTTTAAAGTTATTTATGAATTAACTGAAATCACAGTCAGCTGGAATTCGAAATAAAAATACTCTTCTTGAATAAGTTTGTTATCTTTTTAGAGGTGACCCAGAGATCTTTAATTTGAAGGCAAGGACTTTTAAAATTTTTTTTTGGTTAAGGGTTTTTGGGTACATATTTGTCACATGAGTAACTTGGAAAGAGGAGCAGAATAGTAAAGGTTCTATTCAACAATATAGCTCATGGCTTTTGGGGAGGTTTCTGAAGCCTTTTAAGCCAGGTGATTAATACAATTTTATTTCTGAAGGAAAAATCGCTTATAGTAAGTTCAGAGACATGCAGGTAAGCCCTTTGTTCTTCAAGCAGAATGAAGATCATGACATGCTAACGGTTGTTTGTTTCGTTTATTTTTAAGTGCGCATTTTTCATTTTCCTTTTGTCAATTCCTTTATGATCACCTTCCTTTCTTGTTTCACTCTGCTCCTTCTTCTCAAAAAAAAAAAAAAAGTTGGGAAACATGAATATCCAGGAAAACCTTTGGTCTTATACCTCAACTACCTTTTCAGATCTGTCTCAGTTTTAAACAAGCTAAGTGGAACTGACTATTTTCTGAGATATGAATATTATTAATGCAGTTTTATGCAACAGACTGCTTACAGGAAATCTTTCTTGGTTGACAAGATGTACAGACTGTAGGATTGTAGGATAAAGAAAGAAGGGAAGCAGAGGGGCCTTTGGAAGCAGCAACGGTGTTCCCCAAAAGTCAGAATAATTGCCTGTTGATAGTTAATGAGACATTCAAGCCAAAATTTTAAGTTAGCTTCCCAAAGGACTTAGCCACAACTCTGCAAGTACTTCTAATTTTTCTGAATCGAACCTTTAATTATTCTTTCTATAGTTTTAAAGCATTACCAGATACGGCATTTGATTGGAATTTATTAGGCAGTGGGAAAAAATATTTGCAACTTAATCTATATTAAAATTAAAATTTGTTTTGAAGTGGATGTCCATTAAAAGTAGAAAAATATTTGGGAAAAGTACAAGTGTGTTTTCTTATATGGCTACTGATTATAATGGGTTAGACAAGTGCTTCTCCCTTTCTGTTGTGGAGGCTCCGTGTTCAAGGCCATTGCTTTTTAATCTTGGCTCTAAATTTCCCCCCCTTTGTTTTGAATATTTGTAAGGTTTTTTAAGTTAGTGTCAGCAAATCGAAGTTATACTTTCATACTTGGACACATTTAAATTACTTGAGTATAGTACTGCTTTTTTTTTTTTTTTTAGTTTAAAAATGTATGACTTGGGGTTTTAAAGTAAAAATTAGAAAGTTATTTGTGGATAAATTTAAAAAAGTTGCACAACTGACTGAAATAAAACTCTTGGGATTCGAATATCCAAGTAGCTATTATTTTACTCCTTTTTAACAATTTTAATGCCCTGTTTTAGTCCTGAAGACTTCTCATTACATAGTATGCCAGATTACAAAATACTTATTTTTAAAATTAAATCTATATATCAACTTTCTTATCAATCATCTTATTGTGCAATCAAAATTAGGTTTCTTTGGTTTGAAAACAACACTTAAGAGCCTCCAAATAACTTTTTAAGACTTATTTAGCTTTGTGGGTGATATTTTCATGCAAATAAGTAAGGGTGGGTTTTATATTTTGTAGAAGTTTTTGGTCCTATTTTAATGCTCTTTGTATGGCAGTATGTATATAGTGTGTTAAATTCCTCAAAACTCTCCGTAAAAATCTTTGAAGTTAATACTTTTGTGCAACTGTGTTTTGAATAAAGCCATGACAGTGTTAAAACAAACAAAAAATGCAGTACTCCTGATTCTTCATTGTTTCTGACCTATTTTTTTCTGTGACTGCTGTAACTTAAAGTTTTTGAAACCGAATTGCTTCAAATAAATTGAAGATTTGTTGTTAATGATTAGTTTCAGTGTATGACATTCGCTTTTGAACATACCATTGGGGGCATTGGAGATCTTTTAAAAAAAACAACAACGAAGAAACAGCTTGAAAGTTAACTCTGGGACATGATATGAAACATTACAATTTAATAGTTTAATTTATGATCTGCCTTACTTTTTCCAGGAAGCAGAAAAAATTCTGGATTTCCTTAATTTTCCTTTTGGAGTTGCAAACTGGGCCAATACTTTTTGTATTTTGGTTTGAAGTAATAACTTTAATACCTACATTTGAACAAACTATTATCTATAGTTAACTAAAGTGATTATAAATCTATCGTACATCAATAGTTTTCCAAAAGGAGTCTAAATCATTTACTTATTTAGAACCCTTAGATAATCTCAATACAGACGTACATAATTCTTGCATGTTTATCTTGAGTAAGTCAAACCTGAACCAAACAATGTTTTTATCTGTTCTCTTGGTTTTCTTGTGATAAGTGGTTTTTAAAATGTTTCATTTGTAGGCCAGCCTGGAATGTATTAAATCAAGGCACAAGTATAATGCTAAGTAATGTTTTTGTGATTGCTTTACAGTTTAATATTGAAAAGGTATTTTAATTATGCAAGTCTGCTTCCTGAGAGATGGAAAATACTGAAGTATATTTCAACTACAGGAATTATTTATTGAAATTAGTAGGGTATATTTTTGGTTTGCATCTTTAAAAAAATTCAAAGCCTCTTCCTTCTTGGTTAAAGAAAATGGTAGAACTACTAAAGTTCCTGGTGGAGGTGTTAGATAATGAAGTAATTCTCTGAGAGATTGTAATTCAAAATGCTTTTAAGTATTGTTTATTGCTCGTTCTATATTTTAAAGAGATGCTTTTGAACATAGGACATTTATTTTCCCAGTTGCTGAAAATTTCCTCTGCTGTTTCTAGGACTAGATGCAATCATATTGGCAGCTGTTGCTTAATAATAGCATTCTATTGCGTTCCTTTTTCATGTATTAATCAGCCTAGGATTTGAGAACGTGGCTTGTGTAATTTGTTCCCAGGCCCCTACTTGTGTTACTAGTTTATTGGACAACCCTAACTTGAAGGTGAACAGGTTATACCACAAAATGGAAATTACAAAATGAGTTGATCTCCAGGAGAATCTATAAAAAGACTACTGTGAAATACTTTTTTATCATACAAATCTTAAGTACTTCTTTGGGTGGTAAGACCCTGAAGTAGGGTTATCCTATAATATCAGTTCCGATTAAAAAAGAAAAAGAAGCAAGTATGGCTTTTTAAATTTTATGAATGTTTACTAGTAATTAAATTTTTGTTAAGGCATCATTTTGGACCTGGTTACTTATGAAATGGGCACATCCTCAATACTGGTCAATAGTGACACAGACCACTAAATAGGCCCACAATGCTGGTGAAAACAACCTATTCTGGCGGTTCAAAAAGTTACTTTGACAATGTAAATACTTCCCTGTTTTTCTGATTCTCCTGTTAAATACTGATAATGCACCATCTTGTAGATGAACGCCATGATCTGTGCCTTCCCCTTTAGCTATGACTTTTCCTGAATAGACTCAGTCCACTTTGAGGCATTTTCTCTCAGAGTCCCCTCTTCTGGCATGGAGACACTAGCAACAGGCTCCGTGGAGCCCAATGTCATTTACATCGACAGCTGTGACTGAGGAATACTGGGACTGGTAGAAAAATCTTTAAGTGTAATGGAAGAAATAGCAGTTGAAACAACGAAACTTAACCAATGGCAGCAGCACCAGAGGAAGCTAGCGTCTGCGAGGGAAGCCGCAGTTGCCATCAGCGCAACTCTGGCAGAGAAGCCAGGGAAAGTCCAACGGGCTCTTCGCTGTGCGCACTCCTTTCTCTGGCTTTCGGACATTCTGAGTTAAGACCGAACTCGTTTTTGCAGTTGAGCATTCATATTTGTATGAAATAAGTGAAATCTTTCTGAATAGGATTCCAGGTGAGGGTGCTTATTTTTTTACCCAGCTGTCTATATTGGGCTATGTGGTGGGAAACTCCCTTTCCTATTGTTTTGACATGTTTGGCATTTTATCCTTTGGCACTATTGTTTGCCTCCCCACTGTCAAGGTTCCTAGGCGGTAGCCCTCGAGAGGTGGATTAGAACTCCACAATTAAGCCTCATCCATTTTACTTTTATCCCCATTTCCTTTTCACGTCAAGGACTCCAACCTTAAGATTGAGTTTCTCGAAGTTCTTTTTTTCTGTCAATACTGCTCTGGGGCGAACCCGCCACATCACGCAGGTAACCTTATCCTAGCATCACTTTTTCAGATTCTTGATATAAGAACTGAATAAACAGATCGGGAGATTTTATTTAAATGCTTAATTTGGAATAAAGTGCCCTTTTGGGATTCGTTTTCTGAGGTAAATTATGTGTCCTAGTCCTATGTGACACTTGCCTCGTTAAATTTTTACGTTACTTTTCCAAAATCCTCAGCCCCTGAGATATAACGCGGTTTTCCCTTTCTTAGAGCGCTGTTTTTACAACGGGGTGCACTCCAGATTCTGGAGTTTCAAGCAGTAGGATTTGAACGTCTTGGGAAGACGGCAACAGGACTGCAAACTGGAGAAATGACTACGGGGGAAAAGAAATCGTCGTTACTGGCCGACCTTGGGGCGGCGCGCAAAGCGAAAGGCAGCTAGTTCCGTTCCCTGTCAGGGCACATGCCCGGGTTGCAGCGTCTGTCCCACTTGGGGCACGTAGGACAGGCAATCAACGTCTTTCACTCAGATCGATGTTTCGCACCATCTCTTTCTCCCTCCCTTCCCCTCTCCGTAAAAAGTAAGTAAAATCTTAAAAAAAAAAAAAAGAAATAAAAAAAGCACCACTTGAGCATGTGCCCCTAATTTGAAGAAAACTATCTGTGACCTTGGCCAAATTATTCAGCTTCTCACAGTGTTTGCTCACTCCGCCACGTTCACCCGAAGTACACTCGTTTGCCCCTAATTTGATTCAGGGGACAAGCAGCAAAAGGTCTGCCAGACCAGATTCTTAGTTTCAAGAGCCGGGTGGAGAAGCAGGGGGATTAAAAAGAGGTCAGGCCTGCGGACAAACGCAGGCTAACCGAATTGCTCCGCAAGGGCGCTTCCTGAAAGGCCTGGGATTGGGCCAGAAAAGCTGCAATCCCGGTCACGTGCTCTCGCCTCCCGCCCCCAGCCGGAGATAAGGGAGGGCAGGCGCGCGCTCCCAACTCTCAGCCCGCGAGCTGCGCCTGCGCGGGGCGAGGCCAGCCGTCGCCCGGGGAGTCCTGGCGCGTACCGTCGGCAGAAGGCGCCCTCGGTCTTCCCTCCGCTTCTCGCCCTCTCTGCCGGATTAATACACACTCAAATTCGACTGTCTGGGCCTTGGGACCATTTATTCATTCACTCTTACACATTTTAAACCCTTAACGAGTTAGAGTTTGTTTTCTTTTTAATTTAATTCCAAATATTGCATTATTCTTAGTTTCACATTCATGAATACCATCCCATTTAGCAGCCAGGAGCGGCAGTGTATACCTTTTCAAGATCAGATGGAAATGTCTTTGGCCTGAGGCCACTTTGCTTTTTCCCTGTTGTTTGTCCTGGTTCTGGTTCAGGGTTGCACTCGGATGACCTTTCTTTCTTATCTGTAGCCTGCTATTCTGTGTCGTTCCTATTGCCTCTCTTAAAGCCAGAATCAAGTCGGTATCCAGAGACTAATCAATTCTGCAAAATACATAGAGCAGCCAGCTACCCAGAGGGAAGCCATTGAAAAATGACATGCAGCCCACATGTAAAATGATAAAGAGCTTTAACATATATAGGACTTTTTCCTTCCTTCTTTCAGCCTCCCTCCCTCCTTTCCTCTCTCCCTCCCTTCCTCCCTCCCTTCCTTCTTTTGCGAGAAAGAAAGGATGGTTTCATTGTGGAAATTTCGTAAAGTTCAGCTTGCAGATTTAGGATTATTTTCTTCTTTTAGCTAGGGAAACTGAATTTGTAGTTTGTTAGAAGTGTCTCAAATTATTGAAGAAAAACTGTCATCAAGTTACACTTTTTATTGAAATCAGTAAGTCACCTTTCAGAGAATATTTGCTTCATTTTGTCTTCGACATCAGAAAGGTTTCTTTGGAGCTATGGAAGGTGAAGAAGATGATTGAATTTTGTGTAAACAATTTTTAGAAAAATATTAAAGGATGGGTTCATGTTTCTATAGAATTAGCAAGTGTAAATATTTAACTTCAGTGAAACCGATGTCAATAGTTTCTCAGGTATTTTCAGTGGCTTTTACAAAACAGCCACAAAATCGAGTAAAATGAAGGCTATTGTACTTCATTTAAAATAAGACATGAGAGCATACCTATATTTTAAGAAGCCAAGATTTTCTGTTGGATAACATCATTTTTCAAAGAAGGATTTTCCTTTTAACAGAGTAAATATTTACAGTTCTTTTTCTTCTTATATTGAGGGATTGTGTGTCTTCAGCATTGTTTTGATGCTGCTACAGTATAAAAAAAATAATTAATAGCAAGAGAAGTTGATAGTGAATTTTCAACAACCTCCAGGACATGAGAAGCCACTTGCTGAGAAAGGGGTTATTGCCATCTGGTCTAGGTTATGAGGCCAAAGCGTTATACTAATCCTATGATAAACCTCCTTTACTGTGACATCTATTTTCCCTCCCACCACTATTCTCTATCAGCCTCGAGGTTGCTGTTGGAGTTCAGGGACAAATAAGAGGTCATATAAGGTAGACTGTTGCACAGTGATGAAATATCAGTTCTGTGATCTGTTTTTAAGGCTCTGTCCTTGATAATAAAATACAGTGTGCTGTATGGTTATGAGTTTTCACTCCATAATATTAGTTATTTTTCATTACTTTTAGTTCACATGACTGAAAATTACTTTTTTACAGGTTTTTCTGTGTACAATCTTTACAACTCGTTTGCAATAAACAGATCAAGAAGAAACAATGGAGAGGTTATGTACAAATCCTTTTCAAGGTAAGGCCTATAACTATGATCAAAGCCATTAAATGTGGAAGAATGTTCATTTAATAGGCTTTTTAATACCTTTGTTTAGGCACATAAGTGCCAGGCACAAAGATTAATAATCCTCAACTCTATCCCTTGAAGCACACAGTCTAAACACGAGATTATGAGCCATGAGAGAAATGATGGAAGGCAGACAGCTTGTGCCTGCGAAGCTCAGAGGCGCCAGAACCTTGATTTGCTCACTTCGGTGAAGGTCTGATATTCTGTTTAGCAGAGCTTGCTTTTGTTAGTGCAAACTTGATCAATTTCTGAGGGACAGACCAGTGCCTGTCTAAACCAGCTGCGTCAATTTATTAGTTTATAGGGAGATTGTATATTTACACTGACTGTAGTATTCTCGCTCAATATTTCAGATCAGTGCTCTCCAATAGAAATATAATACTATCCACAAATATGAGTGACAAACGTAATTTAAAATTTTCCAGTAGCCATGTTAAGAAAAGTAAAAAGAAACAGGTAAAATTAATTTCAATAATATATTTAATTAAAGCCAATGTACCCAAAATATTATAATTTCAACATGTAATCAATATAGAATTATTACTGAGATATTTTCCTTTTTTTTTCATACAAAGTCTTAAAAATCTAGGATGGTGGATTTTGCATTTACAGTACATCTCAGTTTGGATTAACCATGTGTCAAGTACTCACGTGGTTGCATGGTGGGCTGGGATACCTCCTTCCAAGAAAAAGGTAACTGGGAGGGCAAGACTAATCAGAAGACTCTCTAATGAGCGTGGAATCAGAACAGAGGGTGCTAGATGTTCTCGAGAGATATTTTATTGGCCTGGCAAGCATGATGAGCCTACCCTGATCCATAATAGGGTATATCTTTTAGTGGTTTTAGTATTTGTTGTACATGTCTTGTTTCAGAGGTATTAGATTAATATACTGCCAAGTTATTCTTTTGATTCTGTGTAAAACACTGTCTTCTATTAACATACTTTATTCAAACAGTTCTTAAAATTTTTTTTAAACTTTCTTTCATGGGCTAATACTTTCTATTCCGGCTAATTTTGTCCATGATATATTGTTAAAAAATGAATATATATATATAAATGTATGTATATATCAATTGATTTTAGAGAGACAGGAAGGAGGGAGAGAGAGAGAGAGAGAGAAAGAGATCAATTTATTATTCTACTTATTTATGCATTTATTGTTTGATTCTTTTATGTGCCCTGACCAGGGATCTAACCTACTGCCTTGGCATATTGGGATGATGCTCTAACCAACTGAGCTACCTGGCCATGGTCTAAAAAATGAATATATATTTATTTTAAATGCATTTTAAGAATATAAATTATAGACTTCCAGCCAAGATGTAGGCGTAGGTAGATACACTTTGTCCCCTCACACAACCAAATGAAGGACAACAACAAACTTAAAAAAAAATAACCAGAACCGCCAGAGAATCAAACTGTATGGAGGTCCGACATCCAAGGAGTTAAACAAGAAACATTCATTCAGACTGGTAGGAGGGGTGGAGATGGGCAGCCGGGGCGGAGAGGACTTGTGGCAAGGCTGCAGCTGGCAGTCTGGACAGTCCCACGTTTGCGTGCAGGTAAACCAGGAGGAACAACTGAGGAGCGAGAGAGACTGTGCAACCCAGGGTTCCACTGCGGGAAAAGAAAGCCTCAAAACCTCTACCAGTAAAAACCTGTGAGGTTTGCGGTGGCAGGAGAAACTGCCAGCCTCACAGGAGAGTTCATCTGAGAGACCCACAGTGTCCCAGAACGTACACAAACTCACCCACCTGGGAATCAGTACCAGAAGATCCCAATTTGCTTGTGGGTAGCAGGGGAAGTGACTGAGAGCTAGCCAAGAGCCAAGCAAGTGGCATTGTTCCCTCTCAGACCCCTCCCCTACATACAGCGCCACAAGGCAGCAATGTGGTTACCTCGCCCTGGCAAATACCTAAGGTTACATCCCACACAACACGATGGGCACTCGGAGACAAAAAAAATATGGCCCAAAGGACAGAACAGATCAAAGCTCCAAAAATAGAACTAAGAGATGAAGAGATAGCCAACCTATCAGATGCAGAGTTCAAAACACTGGTAATCAGGATACTCACAGAAGTGCTTGAGTATGGTCATAAAATGGAGGAAAAAGTGAAGGCTATGCAAAATGAAATAAAGCCAAAATATATAGGGAACCAACAGTGAAGGGAAGGAAACTGGGACTCGAATCAACAATTTGAAGCAGAAAGAAGATATAAACATTCAACCAGAACAGAATGAAGGAACAAGAATTTGAAAAAAATGAGGAGAGGTTGAGGAACCTCTGGGACAACTTTAAATGCTCCAATATCTGAATTGTAAGGGTGCCAGAAGGAGAAGAGGAAGAGCAAGATATTGAAAACTTATTTGAAAAAATAATGAAGGAGAACTTCCCCAATCTGGCAAAGGAAATAGACTTCCAGGAAGTCCAGGAAGCTCAGAGAATCCCAAAGAAGTTGGACCCAAGGAAGCACACACCAAGGTACATCATCATTACATTACCCAAGATGAAAGATAAGGACAGAATGTTAAGAGCAGCAAGAGAAAAGGAGACAGTTACGTACAAAGGAGTTCCCATAAGACTCTCAGCTGATTTCTCAAAAGAAACCTTACAGGCAAGAAGGGGCTGGAAAGAAGTATTCAAAGTAATGAAAGGCAAGGGACTACATCCAAGAATATTCTATCCAGCAAAGCTATCATGTAGAATGGAAGAGCAGATAAAGTGCTTCCCAGATAAGGTCAAGTTAAAGAAGTTCATCATCGCCAAGCCCTTATTAAATGAAATGTTAAAGGGACTTACCCAAGAAAAAGAAGAACATCTAAACTATGAACAGTAAAATGACAACAAACTCACTACTATCAACAACTGAACCTAAAAAAGCAAAAACAAAAACAAAACAAGCAAATAACTAGAACAGGAAGAGAATCACAGAAATGGAGATCACATGGTGGGTTATCAGTGGGGAGGGGTAGGGGAAAGAATGAGGGAGAAGGTACAGGGAATAAGAAGCATAATTGGTAGGTACAAAATAGACAAGGGAAGGTTAAAAATAGTATAGGAAATGGAGAAGCCAAAGGACTTATGTGTATGACCCAAGGACATGAACCAAGGTGGTGAATACTGGTGGGATGGGGGTGCAGGGCAGAGGAAAATAAAGGAGAGGAAAAAGGGGACATATATTTAAAATATATTTTATATTTATAATATATTTAAATAAAATATATTTAAAAATATAAATCATAACCATATTGCCAACAATTGGGAAAATAGAGCAAATAAAAATTGCCACAATACAGTAATTGATTATTACAGTGCATTTTTTATTTAGCTGGAATCACAGTACATAAAAGAATTTTCCCACCTTATTAGAATTTCAAGTGAAATGGGATTTAAAAACAAATAGAATTTCAAGGGAAATAGAATTTTCACCTGTGGGTATGGCATGATTTACCCAATGTCTTTGTATATTTATTTCTCCTTTTTTTTTTGTATAAATAACACTGTAGTGAACATTTTGACACTGATTGCTTTCTCATATTTTATGACAGCTCCTTAGAATAAATTCCCAGAAGTGAAATTTCTAGGTTAAAGTATATAAATATTTCTATGACTTAAAAAACAAGATTTTATTTATTTATTTTTGGAGAGAGGGAAACGGATGGAGAAGGAGAGAGAGAGAAATATTGATCGGCTGCCTCTTGTACATGCTCAACTGGGGACTGAACACCCAACCCAGGCATGTACCCTGGCTGGGAATTGAACTGGCGACCTTTTGCTCTGTGGAGTAACACTCAACCAACTGAGCCACACTGGTCAGGACTATGACTCTTAATTGCCAAATTATTTTCCAAAAAGTCTTTTAACAAGCCGTGATTGATGATGAGAGCAATACTTTTACTTTACTTACCTTTATAATGGTTATGCATTATCTTTCTTAAAACATTTACTTATTTAATAGGCTACCCATTCAGTTATTCATTAAATATTTATGGAGCACTTATATGCTCCAGGCAATGCTCTAAGCACTCAGGAACACAGCAGTGAATAAAACATAGACTAACATTCCTGTCCTCATTGATACTCCTGGGTGAAACAAACAAACAAACAAACAAACAAAAAACTAGATGATTAAATAAAATGTGTGACCTAAAGGAAAAGAAATAAAGCAGGAGGGGGACTATGAAGTATCACTGATATGAGCATTTTAGAGTAGCAAACAAATGTCTCAATGAGTGGGTGACATTTAAATTTAAATTGCAAACCTACAGAAAACTTGCAAGTATAGTAGCAAAAACAGTTTTTTCTCCTGAACCATTTGGGAATTAGTTACCCATGTCATATCTCACCTCCTTGAATACTTTAGTGTGTCTTTCCTAGAACTAAAGGCAGTCTTCTACATAACCAAAATGTAACGCTCACAATAAGGGTATTCACACTGATAATATTAATACTGTCTTATCCTCATACCTCAATCAAATTTTGCCGTTGTCTCAGCAATACTCTTTATAGCTTAAGGATCCGGGTCTGCATCATGAGTTGTTGTATTTGGCTATCATGTCTCATTAGTCTCCTTCAGCCTGAGACAGTTTCTCAGTGTTTTTTCAACTTTTTTGACCTTGACACTTCTGAAAATTTTTGGCCACTGATTTTGTAGAGTATTTCTGAATTTAGGTTTGTCTGCTGCTTCCTCGTGATTAGACTTGGAGTTGTACATTTTTGACAGGGAAATCACAGAAGTGATGTTGTGTTCTTTATAAATTTTATTTAAAATTTTTCTGTTACAGTTGACATTCAATATTATTTTAGCGATGCTGTGTTTTTATTTCATCTTATCAGGTGGCAAATAATTTCTATTTGTCTCATTCTGAATAGTGTTTACTTTGATCTCTTGATGTAGACAGTATCTTCCAAGCTTCTCCATGGTAGGGTTAGTCTTCTTCACTTTGTCATTAAGTATTTGCTTGATCACATTCTACATAAAACTTTCAGTTAGCTTGTTTATATCTATATGAGCTCACAGTTCCCTATTTTAGTCAATGAGTTAGTATCCTTATTTTGGTGTTCAAATTGCTCTCAGGTTTTCCTATTGGGACCCCTGCAAACTAAGTTCCTGTGTTCTTTCCACAGGCCCTGTCATTCTTTCAGTACTTCCTTGCTTCCTGGCATACCAAGACACTCTATCTTATCTTGTTTTCCTGCCCCAGCCCTGGAATCAGCCATTTCTCCCAGGAGCCTTTGAGAATGGATGCTAGGTGTGCTCTTCGCTATTGGAGTGTTGCTCCTCCCAGACCCTTTCAATGAACTGAGAATACAGGGGTGGGCAAAAGTAGGTTTACAGTCATTTGTATGGAAAAAGACATGCCGGTTGTGATAATTACAATAGCTTTATTGACTCTGTGGTTTGCATACTCACAACAGTAAACCTACTTTTGCCCTACCCTGTAAGTATGTATACACATTTATATATATACAAACAATATACACATATATTTTTCATATATATTAAAAACCATTTTTCATAGTTTTTCAAGCTTAGCTCTCTCCTACAATCATTTATTTGTTGTTTATAACAGCTGCTAAAAAGGTCAGCTTTCTGCTAACAGGTCACATCAAAGTAGCATTGTCAACATTGCCATTTTTGTCTTTTGAGGTCAGATTCTATTTTCTGAATCAAATTTCAACTCGTTTAATAGCCCGTATGGTTGGACTACTGGAGTTATTTTCTTTCTTGCGATTTCATAGGTAGCCATTGCCACACACTTAAATCCATGTGTCATGTCTACTAAATTTGTCTTGCAACACTAGAGTGGATGCTCCTCATTGTAGTGTATTAGATCTTGAGGTTTTAATCTTGGGATATATTATTTACTTAAAGGTAAATAGCAAGTATATTTTAGTGAAAACATGATAGTTATTAGCACCCAGAGATAGAACATGTTTCAAAAACACAAACATGATAATATGAGACATAATTATTCAAATGCTGAAATTCTGACATAACAGGATATTAAAAGTACTAAAAGATTAATGAAATGTTCTTGTATTAGTCTCCTATTGCTGCTATAACAGGTTACCACAAATTTAGTCACTTAAAACAATGGAAATTAATTTTCTTACAGTTCTGGAGGTCAGAAGTCTGGGATGAGTCTTAGGCTATTAAAATCAAGGTGTCTTAGGGCTGAGTTCCTTCTGGAGGCTCTAGTGAAGAATTCATTCCTTGCCTTTTTCAGCTTCTAGACACTGCCCACATTCCTGAATTTAGAGCCCTTCCTTCAAAGCCAGCATTGCATCGCTCTGACCTCTGCTTCTACCATCATATCTCCCCTGAGTTTCCTTTTTCTTCTTTCATTTCTAAGGACCCTTGTGATGGCATTGGGCCCAGAGAGATAATCCATGATAACCTTCCCCTCTCAAAATCCTTAATTTAATCATACTGCTAAATCCCTTTTGCCACGTATAGTAACATTTTCACAGGGCCTGGGGATTAGGACATGGGCTTCTGGGGAGGGGTGGGCGATTATTCTGTCTACAGTTCCTTTAAATCAAAGCCTAAAGAAATATTTTTCTTTGCCAAGGAGTTTAAATTGCCATGAAGTTAGCAATGAATACATGAACTAATTCCTAGAATAATTAGCTTTTAAAAAAGTTTTTGGGTGCTCTAAAATAATTGCATATTACAGAATAACCTGAACGTTTTGTATAACTGAAAGAAGTTATACAAAATAACTCTCAAATAATATCACTGGGTCATAGACATCTCTGTTTTCCGATCAGATTGATATCTTTCCAGATTTTGTGTTTTCCTTTAGCTTTTTACTTTGATCTGAGTCATTGTAACTTTTCTGTGTTATAGTTTTAAATATACATTCTAATTCAGGGGTGTCCAACCCGCGACCTGTGGGCTGCATGTAGCCCAGGATGGCTATGAATGCGGCCCAACACAAAATCATAAATTTACTTAAAACACTATGAGATATTTTTATGATTATATGTCTCAATGTATTTAAAGTGTGGCCCAAGACAACTCTTCTGCTTCCAATGTGGACCAGAGATGCCAAAAGGTTGGACACCCCTCATTTGGATGCCCTTTACAAGATCAAAGACTATAACCCATTTGTGCCTTGCTTTATTTTATGATTAGAAGACTTCATAACTCAATTTAACTAGAGAGGATAGGATGAAACAAATATAAACAGTGTCAGTAAAGCAACAGACTCTAAGAGGAAATCGGGGAGTGATCACAAAGTGCTCTGTGCAGCTAAAATAGATTTCCATTCCCAGGCTCTGCTGGTAAGAGCTTGACAGTAGTATAGCTATGTTATTTTCAAATGCACTAAATAAAATATTAGTTCTGAATGTGTTAGTAAAAAGTGATATTTTAAAAATCATATAAGTGAATTAAAATTGTTTATTGGTTCTTATTTTTTATTTCTTTGGTGGAACCAGTTAAGTCAGTGAGAAATTTGATGAGGGGAGAAAGTTACATTCAGTGCCAGTCCAAATGACTTTTTAAAAATTTCGAAATATCTAGTCCTCAGCCATTTATAGGCTTTACAATTTATAGAATTAGGATTTATGAGCATAATGTGTTTACATGAGGAATAGTCATTCACAGAATATCTGAATAAACCCTCCTAATATAACTTTCTAAAATCCAGATTTGAAACTTTTTCTAATATTTTATAAAACTTTCATGTTATATTTACAATCAGTGCAGATTCTTGGTTGCCTGTCTTGTTCATGCTGACCCTCTAAGTTGTGCTGGAATACAGTGCACTCACTCGTACTTCCCCCCACTCTTTTCCTACCATATTACTTACATTCTACTAGAAGGGCAAGCTTTGTTTGTTAAGCACTTTGAAGGGAAGTGAACAGATCTAAGAAGTAAAACTGGAACAGAAAGTTAAAGATGTAAACAATTTCCCACTAGCCAGGACTTTGGGGAGTGTGGGGAGCTAAGAGTCTTCATTTCCTATTTTTTGTTTTCCATGCAGAAATGAAATTCTCAAAGGAGGATCTCACTGAAAGGAATTAGTCTAGAGAAGAACAGTTTTTGGCTTTTAATTTTTAGGACTAATGTGAATGCCTGGACAACCTTTAGACCAATGTAGTGGTTCTCAACCAGGGGAGATTTTGCTTTCCAGGGGCCATACAGCAATGCCTGGAGACCGTTTGTCACAGCTGAGGCTAGAGGGAGCTCTTGCCTCTAGTGGGTAGAGTGCAAGGATGCTGCTGACCATCCAACAACGCACAGAACAGTCCCCACAACAAGGTCTTATTGACCCAAAATATCAATAGGGTGAAGTTGAAAAATCTTGGGTTAATAGAATGTTATTTATTTATGTATTTATTTTTATTGTTGTTCTCTCACAGTTGTCCCAATTTTCCCTGCTGCTCTCCCTTGCCCTGCCTTCCCCTGCTCCCACAGTCACTCCCCACCCTGTTGGGTCCATGGGTCATTTATACCTGTTACCTGACGAGACTTTTTAACTTCTTTCCCCCTCATAACCCCCTCCGTCCTCCCCTCTGGTCACTGTCGGTCTGTTCCTTATTTCCATGCTTCTTGTTCTGTATCGCTCGTTTGTTTATTTTGTTCATTAAGTTCCTCTTATAGGTGAGATCATATGGTATTTGTCTTTTGCCGCCTGGCCTATTTCACTTAACATAATACTCTCCAGTTCCATCCACGCTGTCATGAAAGGTAGGAGTTCTTTCTTTCTTTCTGCTGCATAGTATTCCATTGTGTAAATGTACTGCAGCTTTTTGATCCACTCATTTATTGAAGGGGAAAAGTAATTTAATTTTTGATAGGCTTTCTCAGACATGATGTCAGATGATGTTTAAAATTTTTATTAAAAAAGATTTCCTGTCAAGATGGAGGTGTAGTTAGACATGCTTCGCCTCCTCGTGCAACCATAGAAAGAATTACGAGAAGACCTCAAAAACAAATAACACCCAGAATCATCAGAAAATCAATCAATCAATTAAACTAAATCAATTAAACTAAGGATTTAAAGAAGCCATATTCATCCAGATGGGTGAGGGGGCAGAGTCGCGGAGCCGGGGCAGAGAAGCGGTGTGGTGTGGAGAGGTGACTGCAGCAGCAGTGGCAGAATAGATGGTCCCACATTCACATGTGGTGGATAAAAGTCGGGAGGGATACCTTGGGGGCAAGTGGTGCCAAACCCAGGCCAGACCACAGAGCCCAGGGATCCAGTACCAGGAAGATAAAACACCATTATCTCTGGCTGTAAAAATCAGTGGGGATTGGGGCAGAGGAAGAAACAGCCAGATTTGGGGGGCTTAAAGGGCCCACACAGGCTGAGAATTGTACACAAACCACATGGCAACAGCTGGAAGGGCACCAATCACATACGGGAGGTGGGTGAGATGATTGGAAACAGGGCAAGTAACAGGCAGACTTCCAGAAGCCAGGCAGTGGCGCTGTCTCCCCTCCGAGCCCTTCC